>APFE030081731.1:125313-171737 GCA_000404065.3 Pinus taeda | reverse complement strand
AGGAAGGAAACCAAGAGATACAAGAAGAATCCACCTGGTAGGAAAAATTGCAGATATCATGATGGGAAAAATTACCATGCAGAAGTATGTAGATCCAGGTAGTCCAAATGTCAAGACACATATAAATGGGATAGAAATTCCAAACACATTGATTGACTTAGGGGCCGCTATCAACATTATGAGTAGACAGATTATGGAACAACTTAAACTTCCTAATCTCCTCTTTACACCTACTTTACTGCAACTTGCAAATAGATCAATAATCAAACTAGACGGTGTATTAGAAGATATTTCAGTCTCCTTAGATTCTTGGGAATATCCAGTAGATTTCATGATTTTGACTCCTAAGAATCTAGGAGGGCACCCACTTATCTTAGGAAGACCTTGGCTAGCCACAGTTGATGCTTTCATTAGTTGTAGATTTCGGGATATGTACATTTCTAATGGTAATTCGACAAAGAAATTCAATTTGTATCCTCCAGCAAAAGCAATCACAAAAGTGGGAGACAATGAATGGGTCGATGATGAGGACACTATACAACTTGTCTTTACCATTTCTGAAATCAGTGAGGATAGTCAAATTCTGAACACATTAGAAAATTTTGAGATATCTTCAGAATATGACCCCACACAATTTCAGTTGGATTCTTACATTGAATATTTATCATCAAGGAAAATGTCTCTTTACTCTATGGAAGAATTTGGTAGTTCTGCCATTGAGATTTTTCCAGGAAAAACATTGAATATCAACAAAAATTTGGAAAAGTCACAACAGGAAGAACTAACCAGAATCTTGCAAAAACATTCTACTGCATTTGCATGGGAGTATACAGATATAAAAGGTATTGATCCTACGACTTGCATCCATCATATCTATATTGAGGAAAACAATAGACCAATCAGACAACCTTAGAGAAGGATGAATCCAAATCTTAGGGAGATAGTGAAAGAAGAGCTCCAAAAACAACTCAATGTAAACTTCATTTATCCAATTTCAGATAGCTGATGGGTTTCTCCTTTGTTTATAGTACCTAAAAAGAATGGTAAATGGAGGGTATGCATTGATTACAAGGAATTGAACAAAGCAACTTTGAAGGATCACTTTCCTTTGCCTTTTATTGATCAAGTATTAGATACATTAGCAGGAAAAAAGTACTTTTCATTTCTGGATGGTTTTAGTGGTTACAATCAAATTCAGGTAGCACCTGAGGATCAAGATAAGACCACATTTACCTGTCCATGGGGAACTTTTGCCTATCGAGGTCTTCCTTTTGGGTTATGTAATGCACATGCAACATTCCAAAGAGCAGTACTAGGAATTTTTTCTTATCTAATTCATGATTATGTAGAGGTTTATATGGATGATTTTACAGTTTATGGTGACTCATTTGAAGAAGCATTAGAAAATTTGGAAAAAGTACTTGTACGATGTAAAGAAACAAACCTTTCATTAAGCCATGAAAAATTCTTTATGATGTTTATTGAAGGTATTGTTTTACGACATCATATTTCTGGGGATGGGATTAAAGTTGATAGATCGAAAGTCGAAGTCATCTCGAAGTTTCCTATTCCAAATTGTCAAAGAGATGCTAGAAGTTTTCTAGGATTTACTGGATACTATAGAATATTTATAGAAAACTTCACTAAAATAGCATCTCCACTCTTCAAACTGCTTACAAAAGACTGTGAATTCAAATTAGATCCTGATTGTCAATCATCTTTTGAAACTTTGAAAACAAGAATATCTGAAGCACCTATCTTGAGAGGACCAAATTGGAAACTCCCTTTCCATATTTCTACAGATGCTTCAGATACAACTCTAGGATCTGTGTTGGGTCAAAAATATTTAGTCCCTTATGCCATTTACTATACCAATAAAATTTGACTCCCACTGAGTTGAACTATACTATAACTGAAAAAGAATTCTTAGCTGTTGTTCATGCAATCAATAAGTTCAGACATTATATAACAGGCTATGAAACTTTTATTCATACTGATCCTTCTGCAATTAGATATTTAAAGAACGAACCTGTTACTAATGGCAGAGTTACAAGGTGGCTCCTACTTTTACAGGAATTCAATATTACTATGTTGGATAGACCAGGGAAACAAAATACAGTAGCTGATTTCTTGTCTAGGATTCAGAATACTAAAGAGGATTCTCCTGTAGAGGACAAGCTTCCTGATGAATATTTATTTGCTATAACCACTAAGACCCCTTGGTATGCAGATACAGCTAACTATTTGGTTACATGGAAACTACCTCCACATTTATTTCCTGGTGAAAGAAGAAAGATTATTCAGGAGAGTTCAAAATATTCATGGATTTCTAACGAATTGTTTAAAACAGGGCCAGATCTTGTGATCAGAAGATGTGTTAGGGAAGATGAAATTTCTGATATCCTCAAAGCATGTCATGATGAACCATGTGGCAGACACTTTGCTGACAAAAGGACAGCCTATAAAACCCTTTCTTTAGGATATTGTTGGCCATCCCTCTTTAAAGATGCAAAACAATATGTCAAAAGGTGTGACAGCTGCCAAAGAGTAGGGAAACCTACCCTTTCAAATGCAATGCCATTGCAGCCACAGGTACTCATCGAAACCTTTGAAAAATGGGCTTTAGATTTCATTGGACCTATTAATCCACCATCTAAACAAAAAAAGTATATATTGGTATGTACTGAATATGTCACTAAATGGGTAGAAGCCAAAGCATTATTTCTGCTACTGAGCATTCAGTTATTAGTTTTCTTTATGAGGATATTTTTACTCGCTTTGGTGTTCCAAGAGAAATTGTGACAAATCAGGGAGGCCAATTCACATCCAACCTGGTGGAGAAGCTGATGGAAGAATACAAAATCAAGCACAGAAAATCTACTCCTTACCATCCGCAAGCAAATGGTCAAGTGGAGTCTAGAAACAAAGTTCTTGAAGGCATCATTACCAAGACTATTCATCTACACAGAAGAGATTGGGCAGAAAGGCTTCTTGAAGCCTTATGGGCCTACAAAACTACATGGAGGAATACAACAGGACATTCTCCCTATGAACTTGTTTATGGGAAAGAAGTCCTACTCCCCATTGAGTTCTAAGTTAAAACTTTCAAGATGGCAGTTCAGTTGGGAATGGATCTATCAGAAGCCCAAAAGCATAGAATGGAGCAGTTGAATGAACTAGATGAAATCAGACAAGAGGAAATCCTAAGAACTGATCTAGTTCAATATCAAAGAGCTAAGTGGCATGACAAATACATCAAAGAGAAAAATTTTCAAGAAGGATATTGGGCATTGCTATTTGATTCCAAGTTTAAAGACTTTAAAGGTAAATTTCAGACTCATTGGCTTGGGCCATATGAGATTGACAAAGTCTTTAGCAATGGAGTGGTAAGAATCAAAACCATTGATGAATATCAAACTCCTCTTATTGTGAATGGGAACCAATTAAAGATCTATCATAAGCCACTCTCAAAGGAGGAATTTGTCAAAATCTTTCAGCATAATTCTACAATAAGGCTGGTGAAGAAGAATCCTTCTTCTCCACCAGCCTAGTCCTTTTTCTTTCTCTGTTTGAAAAAAAAAAATTAATTAAAATTGTATAAGCCTGAAACCAATCACTGATTGGCAGCCTCATACAAAAAATACAGGGCGAAAATCAGAACCTTCTGACGCCCTATATTTTCCAAAAAAAAAAGTTTCTCTCGTTTCATAGTCTCATACCACTCCACTTCATTTCACTCCACTTCACTTCATTCCACTTCACTTCACTTCATCTTACTTCATTTAATTATCATATTTCGCTAATAAAAGTTTTTCATGATCAATTTTCATGCACTCAGTCATCATTCATCCATCCCCATTCAGTCATATGGTCATTGTATCAATTTCCGCAGCTGAATCCTATTTCTACAGCTACAAATTGATTCTGCAGCTAGCCCTCTGTGATTCAACATTGACAGTTAGATGTTAGACAAAAAAATAATAAGAATCAAATGCGGGTATGACCAAGGACATATTTGGAAGACATGAGGCACCTAAAAGCATCAACAGGGAGCAGCTGATCAAAAGTTAATGGACGAAAAGTGGCAAAAATTCCAAGGTATGAGTAAAATTTATTTCAAATAGCATTTAGAGCACGTTTTATATAGTTATGAAACCATGGCTCCATTATATGCAATGATTGACATTGATAGCCTCCATAACCATTCCACGACCTTTACATGGTCCCTCCACAAACTTTGCATTAATTTTTAAACAGCCTCTGGATTTAACTCATGATTGGCTGTACTTTGACACTCCACCTATTAAACCGGGTAATTATGGCGACGTAATCGATTTGATCATGGCTCTTCTCTGCCGCACAAATTCCGCAGCCATTTTGAAAACGTGCTAACGTCTACTCCGCAGCCATCTGGTTCAAAAATCTGCTGGGCTCACTTCACTCCCCTACTGTTTCTATTGAAGTTACATTTGTATCTCTACCCTGTTCACATAAGCCTCCGCTCCGCTTCATGAACTCACTCCCGCTACCTGTTCTCTGTTTTCCATTTACAGTCACTGGTTTTCCTCCATAAACCTTGTCCATTCCTCGCTAACCCAACTGTCTCACCTCCATTAATCCCGTACTCACACAGACGTATTTTAAGACAAGAGGAAGGAATGGATCTTTTGTTGAGAGCAGAACTGGAAGGGCCCAAATTCATGGAGGGGTATCCACAATTGAAAAGCATACTAAAGAAGGCACGGTGGCTATGGTTCATTCAGAAGTTCAAGGGCTACAGTAAGGAAATTACGAAGACTTTTACAAGGTCTTTTAATAGCCTGGAGGTTGAAGTTGGAGACCTTAAATTTTCTATCATAGAGGCATCTATAGCAGCCACAACAGAACTCCCACAGGAGGGAGAACGGTGGTTCAAGACAAAAGCTTTGATGAGAGGGCCTGGAGGGTTATCCTACGCAATCCAGGTATGGATATAACTATTTTAAAATGAGGAATCCCTGTATATGCTTTAGAAGAAAAGTGGGGCAGTCTATTATTGATTATTCAAAAGTTCATTACCTGTGAAGGACGTTTTGGGTCCATGTATATGTACCACACGTGGTTGCTGATGAATTTCTTCGAGAATCAAACCCTCAATTTGCCTTACATTTTATTGAATAGTTTGAAAAAGATGTCTGTAACTGTCCAAAAGAATCTGTAGGACATAGAACCCCACCTGTACCATCACGGGCTTGTGAAAATTTTAATTGAAAGAAACTTGAAGGAAAAGAAGGACACCTAGGAACAGTTTTTGGTTAGAAAATCCTTTCAAGATCCACCTAAAACACCAAAGATCAGCTCAGCAAGGAAGAGTAGGAGAAAGAAAGCCAGTGTGAGAATTCAAGACACTCCTACTAACATAGCCAAAGAAATTAATCAAGAAGAGAAGTTGTCTAGCAGTAAGAAGGAAAGGACTGAGGATAGGAAGCAAAGAAAATTAAAAGGGAAAAGAAACATTGAGGCTGTCTATCAAACCCCGAAACCTTCCTCAGAAGAGGACCACCAAATATTGTCTGGAAGACTAGTTTATCTTCAGGAACAATCAACTACAGCAAAGAAGAAAGGGAAAGAAAAATAGAGTATGGAGAAAGAGGACACTAGATCACAAAATTTAAGGAGGAGCTCCAGACTTAAAGGGAAATTGAGGACAGTGCAAACAAAAGGGCCCCACTTCATTGACTTAGGAGGGGAAACACCAGAACAACCTTCAGTTGGCCGTAGCCCACACCATACTCCTATTTCTCAACCAAATTTTGACATGAGTCCCTCTCGGCCAGATTTTGAGAACAGTCCTTCTCAACCGGATTTTAGGGTCAGCCCAAGAAATAGTACACCTGAGATAGACCCAAACTAGCAAGAAATGTATGATTATATTGAGTCGTTGGAGAAGATTGCCACAGATCCAGGCACTTCATCTACCCAGCCTAATGTAGCACAAGAAGCTCTAATTCAATCACTGAAACAGGAAATTTTTTAACTGGAGGTCTTAAATAGACACATCAAGAGAGAGAATGAAACATTAAAGGAACAAAGCAGATTGGATAAGATCATTCACAACAACACCATGTTGCATCTTGGGCTGTGGCAAAAGAAGAATAGAAAGTTGAAGAAAAAGAGCAAGAGGTTGAGTAGAGCTCTTATCAACCTCAAATTCAAATGCTTAATGAGAAAGCCTAGGATGATGGTGGTGCCACGAAAGAAGAGAAGAAGACTGGATGTGCTAGCAGAGGTCTCAGAACACATGAATTGAAGGGAGGATGGTCAAATTTTTGGTTTCATGGGGACATGCAACACCTTCACAGTGGGGGTATGTTGAGCCCTCAAAATTGCATATCTCCTACACACTTCCTAGACTTTTTCCCCTCACCTGAACCTCATAAGCTATCAAAATCATTGCATATTGATTCTAAAAAATCATTGAAATGGTTTTCTAACTATGTTTTTGTGTTTGTTGTTTGAAGTAGATTTTTCTCATGAGCTGCAAAATGCAGCCACTTTCCGTAGTTGATTCAACTTTCCGCAGCTGTTTTTGTTAAACTCCAGGTTGCAGGTGTCATCAAGAAGAACAAGGCACATGGGCAAGTTAAAAATGACCTGGACATGGATCAGGTTCTATTGGTTTAGCCGGATGCATTAAGGAAAGCCGTGGTCAACGGTGGTCAAACGGTGGTCCAACGTAAGAGTCCTACGGCAGCCGGACTCTGTTTTCAAACACATGAAGGATCCTGAAGGATTCGTGGTCGTTCCTAGATCCCTGGGGTCATGTTGCCACCTGTAGACTGCCCCATGATGTGAATCCAACAGCCACTTTTGATAGATTTAATAATCTTGGCAACCATCATGTTAAAAGTTCACTGTGTCGTGACACTAGTCGTGTTGTTGTAACTGTGTTTTGAAATATATAAAGAAGACTCTGTTTCTACATGATTGCGTGAGCATAATTCTTGACAGATAGCCTGCTGACCGAGGTTGTGCAGAGGGCCCCTGCACACTGAGTTTTCATTTTCTTATTGCTGTAAAGTTGTATGCATTGTTTTCTTATTTCCATTGCACATATTTCATAAGTTATCCACCTGTGTATATTTCATTTGTTATGGTATTAGCATTTCATTTTTGTACATGATTTTTCAGCTGTGTATATTGTTAATAACACTGATCAGTGTGTGTGTGTTTCAGGATAGAGTAGGCCCGGGCATTTTCATACAGTTTTTGCAATAACTAGTGACATGGAATTAACTTCTCTGCTGAATTTGCTTTTCTTAGTTTTTTTTTTAATTTCAAGTATGCTTTGATTTTAGTTTTATTTACTTGCTTTATTAGTTAGTTTAAATATCATATTGCTCATATCGTTGACGTTATCTCCTAAAGCCATAGCTTAGACTCCCTGGCGAGCTCTTGAACTATGAATGATGTGATTTGATTTTAGTTTTACTTTTCTACAATTAAATATCAACTTGCTCATATCATTGACGTTATCTCCTAAAGCCATAGCTTAGACTACCTGGCAAGTTCTCCAACTATGAATGATGTGATTTGATTTTAGTTTTACTTTTCTGCAATTAGATATCAACTTGCTCATATCATTGACGTTATCTCCTAAAGCCATAGCTTAGACTACCTGGCAAGCTCTCGGACTATGAATGATGTGATTTGATTTTAGTTTTACTTTTCTACAATTAGATATCAACTTGCTCATATCATTGACGTTATCTCCTAAAGCCATAGCTTAGACTACCTGGCGAGCTCTCGGACTATGAATGATGTGAATTGATTAGTTTGATTTGTTCAATGCAGTAGCTTAACTCATTTTTCTTTCTATATGTAGATAAGCAGCAGAGATAATGGTTTCATGATCAGTAGTTCATTATGTGTTTGATTTGAATAGCAGCATATTTTTCATTTTTGCTCAAGTATTAATTTCATCACTAGCATGTTTTAAGACCTTCTGAAGTGTTAAGTTCTGGAACTCATTATAGGGGACATAATTGCCTTAAAATATATATCCAAACTTGCTTCTAAAGTATTCTTAAACTTAGGAATAAGATTATCATTCTCATTAGGAGACAAACCAAGATAAACACCCCCAAAACAAAATAAAAATCGAAAACAAAAAAAAGTAAGAAAGAGGTTGTCTTTCACATATAGTGCGCCACACTTCATCAGCTTACGAATCTCGGATTGACAATTAATGTAGCAATTTAGGACACACTAAATTGACTAAACAAGACTAATACCTTTTTCAAAGCATCGAACAACCGCTATGCAAAGTCGTCCCAAATGAATGGAACTCCTTTCCATAGTAAACGCATGAACCCTTTAGTGATCTTGGCATAATTCGTAATAAATCGTCTTAAGAAATTAGCCTTCCCTTGAATACTTTGAAGTTGCTGAATTGAGGATGGGGGAGGCAACTAAATTATTGCCTCCACCTTGAAGGGATCAACCCTAATCCCTTCATTTGACACAATGAACCCTAATAACCGACCGGACGTAACCACGAAAACGCACTTATGGGGATTCAACCGGATCTTATAAAAATGACATCACTCAAAAACCAATCAAAGATGACTAGGGTGATCAGTTCTGTTTCAAGAACGAACAGTGAGATCATCCAAGTATGCTTCAATGATATGTTTAATGTTGTGGAAGGAATATGACATGGCCCACTGGAAAGTAGCTCCAGCATTTTTAAGACCAAAAGGCATCTTTATATATGCAAAGGTACCCCAGGGACATATAAAAGTTGTCTTATGTTGATCTTTAGGACAGATAGAGATATGATTATAACTGGAAAAACCATCCACGAAGGAAAAAATCTCATTACCTGCACACTTGTCAATAATCTGATCAATGAATGGCATGGGGTAGTTATCTTTCAAACAAGCCTTGTTTAGGTCCCTAAAGTCGATGCATACTCAGATTGTTCCTTGCTTTTTATCTACAGGGACTGGATTAGAAACCCAATCGGTAAGAGGAACAGGGTATATAAAACCTGCCTTGAGTAGCTTCTCTACTTCAGCTTTAATGGCTGCTGCTTTCCTAGGATTAATCAGTCGAAGCCTTTGACGAACCGGTTTGGCATTTTCATACGTCTTGATCTCATGTTGAACTATAGAAGGATCAATGCCAGGAATTTCTTCATAAGACCAAGCAAATACATCTCGATATTCCTTGAAAAGGTCGGTGTAAGTTTGAATTTCTTCAGGGGAACATTCGATTCCAATGAAGAGATTCTCAGTCACGTTAGGGTTCCTAGAGATATTTATAGATATCATTTTTGAAATCACCGACATATTACCTTCAGCACGAAAGTGTTTTGGAGCTAAAATATTTGATACCATACAAAAATCACTAGAAAAGAGCTCGGAGAACCTAGATTCTACTTCCTGCAATGGAGGAAGAAAATATGAACGATGGTGTAAGTCTTCCCAAGGTCGATCTACACCCATAATTACTTCTAGGATTGCTTCTTCGGAAGGTAAAACCATATCTAAGCAGTCCAAGGCAGAGATATAATCAAGGGTCTAGGCTGGGGCCACATCACCATCTACCTCCTCCTCGGAAAAAGGAGTAGAGTGGTCATCTGCAGAGTTAACGATAGATTGATATCTAAGCTCAACTACAGACATAGGGAATGCCATTCCATTGACTTGTCCTTCAGCTAATGTGGTCGTAGGTGAAGGCAAGGTCCAAGGGTTTGAAAAATAATGAGTTCGGAAGAACTCTTTTCGAGGAGACTCCTTAGATGATGAAAAGACATTGATTCTAGCGATAGGAGAGGGAAAATCAAAGGTACCCATCAATGAAGAATACATCCCAACTCTTAGATTCTTAGTAGGCGGATGAGGGTTATCCACTAAAGGAACAGTAGGGTCAGAAGTTGCTTGAGGATCGACTGGACAATAATCCAATTGATCAACCTTAACAATTTTCCCTTCATGAGGAAAGCAGATGACACGAAACAGAGTCGAAACAACGGCATCCATTTTGTATACCCAGTTCCTTCCTAAGAGGAGATTGTAGTCTAGGTTAGCATCAATGACTTCTACTTCAATATTGATGACCTTCCCCCCAACACATATAGGAAAGGCCGGGATAATCCCATGTGGCTTGTGAGAATGCCCATCAAATGCAGTCAGGAGGGTAGGTGAAGGAATAACCGAAGGCGATCTAATGGCCTTCCAGCATGGCATCGACATGACGCACGTGGAAGCTCCTTCATCAATAATAGTACAAAAAATGTTAATCTTCTGGTATGTAGACTTTATTTGAAAAGCCATATGATGAGGGAGTCCCTTTTTGACATTTAACATGTCGAAAGTGAGCACTAAAGAGTTGGTTGGATCAACTGCCCCAATTTCCAACAGTAAAGCACTTCGTTGAGCTGGAAATGACTGGAGAACCTCTAAAGCAGACATGGCACATGGACTCTAAGCCAGATCCTCAACAATGGAGTAATTTTGGGCTGCCCTAGCATTAGGATTAGTATTCGCGCATTTAGCGGAACCTTTTGGTATCCGTGGTATAGTCTCGACAAGGGGTCGCTCAATATGAAGGTCAGTATTTCCGGGAGCAGCTTTATCCTTGGAAGTTTTGGCTTCACTGTCATCGCATGACCGAGTGGCCACATGGAAATTACAACCCATCATGAAAACATTTGATGATTTCTCCCCTTCCTAGTTGCACCCTACGGAGGTACCCGGATTTGAACTCGCGCCAGCAAGCAATTGCTACCCTTAGGGAAAAGGGTTAGTTAACACAGCTTGAGAACTAGAAGTCCCTTGCTGCCCTAACAAGTGCTGAGTGTCCTGAATCTTTGGGTAGAGATGAGTTAAATGGTCTCCACTGCACAACTTGCATGGAAACTTGACTTTCTTTATAGACTCAATTCTACCACCACCAGCATTATTATCGGATTTATTTGTGTCAGCCTTCCCATCTTGACCCTTTTTCTTACCTCGTCCTTTCTTTTTCCCGTTGGAATTTTGATTTCCTTTGGGGTTATCAGATTGGATGGCATTAATTGAAGAGGGTTGGGAAGACGAAGGGTTAGACGATATGACCTAGTTGTTAGGAGCAGTTTGCAAAGACAACTGTTGCAATTGGCTCAAACAATTCACCGCATTTGTGTCTACCGATCCAACAATACCACTTGCATGGAACCTGGCTTCGACTTGGCTATATCAACCTTAGACCCAAGAGCATCTGGCAAGATTTTTTATAGGATCCCGGACTGAGAGTAAATCAATTCTAATTGTTGGGCCCTAAAAATAGCTTGCTCCTCATAATAGACTTCAGACATGGAGACATCCTTAGAGATTTCAGTTGTAAAGATTTCAAAAACCATTCGAGACAATATTCTGGAGGGATTTTGGCTTTAATGAGCCTCTTTCTCTGTCTCCATTCTTGAATATGATCAGAAATGTGAGTTGTCGTATCCTGACGAAAATTGGCCAGAATTTCAGTTCCGGAATCATAACGGGTGGGCAACTGGAAATGATTTAGGAAAATATTAGCTAAGTCAATGAAAGATGTAAAGCTGCCCCTTGGAAACTTTATATACCACTTGGCCACATTACCAGTCAAGGTGCGTTGAAAAAATCTCAACCTAGTTAAGTCATCAATAAGGGAGTTTGATGAGCACCACAAATGGAATGTGGTTACATGGTCGCCTAGGTCTTCACCGCCCTTCCCTTCGAATTTTGGAATGTCCAAAGGGAGTTTGGTTAGGACCGGAGGCTAAGCCGGGTTGTATTTGATTGGATCATTTGTTAATTTCGTGAGATATGGCAAGTTCAAAGTTGCCAGAAAAGGAAGCCTAGGAGGACCTTGGGGATTCCACCCAGACTGGACAGATATCCCAAAGTTCTGAAAAGATTGGCCTAGAATTTGGAAGGCACCAGGCTACCTGAAGTAACCAGTAGAACCAACTGAACCAAAAGGCAAGCCTTGTGATCCAGCGAAACTCGGACTTTGACCAACTCCGGTCGCAAAACCTCCATAACCGACAAAGCTTCCTCCTAAAGGATTATAAGGAGTTGATAACCCCTAATAAGGATTCCAAGCAGAAGCTAAGGGAGGAATACTTCAAAACGAACTAACTATGGAGTACGGCCCATTCCCTTGTTGGCCAAAAAATGGATTCCCAGTTCCCATGCCACTAACCGTGGGGTTAGTCCAACCTTGAAAAGGATTGTTGCTTTGTCCTATAGAAGAAAAAGGTACAGATCCTACTATCATGTTAGAATGTGGTATATGGCTACTTCCAAAAGGAAAACCCTGAAATGAAGTCGATCCACCCATCATGGATGTGGAGGCACTAAACAGAATTGACGGAATACCCTATGAATGGGTGCCAAATGGGAAAAATCCAGAAATGAAAACATTGGCTTGGGAATTTCCACTCGTAGAAGGAATGGAGGTAGACCCAACTAAGGATGTGCTAGCAAAAGATCCAAATAAAGAAGCAGAGGGGATGGAAATCGTTCCTCCCCCTTGTACTGATGTTGGAGTCTGCATAGTTGTAGCACTTGTAGTAGAAGCCATGCTTCCAATAGTGGTCATCGATGATAAGTGTGTAATGTGACCTGGATTTGATGGTCTATGCGTTGGAGTCCCAACATATTGTAATAATTCTGGATAGCTAGAAGGTAGGGGAGAATTTGGAGCTACTAACGACTCTGAGAGTTCTTCTACCTCTATGTTATTCTCCGTTTGAAAGAGAACTAAAGAAAGAACTGAAGTGTTCCTCTCTTATTATGTGGAAGTGTTATAGACATTTTTGGGCACTTCAACCAAATCACAAATGTCCATAAACTGAGGGCTCTTAAGTCCCTAAAAGTGTTGCTTCACTGCCTAAAAGAACAAGGTCAACTGATTACATCATCTCCCAGAAGTTCTCCACTGAAACCTGCTCATAAATTGTCAAAACTGGACCATATTGAAAGCTCAATGCAGAGGGTGTGATGCATATCACCTTCCCAATGTACAGGGTGCGATGCATACTGTTTTGCTTCTTTGTAGGGTGCGATGGTCGGGAATGGACAAATGGTAGGGACAAAAATGCGAGGTGGAAGATCATGGAATCTTCCAGAAGCTTCCCCTCTGACACTTGCCACTCCATTTTCGACCAGGGTCGAGTAAGAGATCATAATTCTCCAAGTCCAAGCAGGAACTATCAGAGAGAGGACACTAATCAAGATCCAAAAGATGACTCACCTCTCTGTAATCATCTATATATGGATCCCTCATCACAGAGATCCGGAGGCTGGAATTTTGTATCTTATAGAGAAGTGTTGTTGGTATTCTGGTGTACATTCACAAGTGTTGGGTGATTTTGCTTTGCTTGAGGTGAAGAACTTCTTAGCTGGAGGATGATGCTGGGTCAGAGCACATGGTTGTAATCTTCTTGCTACTTTTCATCTGAATAAAGCTATTCTTGTTTCCTTTCATATTCTTGTGTACTTGTTTATATATGCATGTATATGGTTAATGCACATCTAATCCTGCATTATTTATGAATTTAGATCCTTGTTTCTTGCATGGTAGTATGTTGTTGTGATTCTACAAGTCCTTTTGAAGTTGAGCAAACAAAGAGCGAGTGGAAAAACTCTATCAAGAATGAGATGGAATCGAGCGCAAGACTCAGGTTGGCCCTCTTGGTTCTCCTCTCATCTATTTTCATAAAAGGAATCAATAGTAGACTTTGATTGTTTGTTTCTAAGATAGCCACCCATCTTAGTGGGAATAGCAGCATCCGTGTGGACACTATTCCCGTATAACAAGAAGACTGCTTAAAAAGCACTGACATTTGATGTCCTAAAGGAAAAGAAAGTATCCATGGATGTGAGGCGAAGTTTTATCAATGATGGGGCCTCGACCTATACCATGCAAACAACTCAGAACAATAATCACGAGATAGTACCCATTGTGACACAGGAGGTGGATCCAAATATATTGAAGTCCTTTGTGCAAACCTGTATGAAGCTACTAAAGAATCAAAAGGCCGTAGAGGGATTACAGGAGCTGATAGATTCTTGTGCTTCTAAGGAAGTCCCGCAAAGCGAGATGTGTGCAGTGAATAACATACATAGATACAAGAAGAGAATGAGAAAAGAAATGATGGTTATAATGCATATTGGAGAGTATGATATGGACCAAGCGATCTTGGGTCTGGGGTTTGATGCAAATGTCTTGCCAAGATAGACTTGGGAATTGATGGGGAAGTTGGAGTTGCAATGGTCTACTATTCAGTTGAAGATGGAAAATCAACATAAAATCTTATGCCTAGGAAGGTTGTCTAATGTTGCAGTGGACATTGACGAAGTGCATACTACCACTGAATTTGAAGTAATTGAGATTGTGGATGATAGTAATCCTTACCCTGCGCTACTAGGATTGGATTGGGCGTTTACTAATATGGCTATAATTAATATGAATAAAAGGCAGATAATATTCAAAAGAAACAATGTGAGAGTTATCTTTCCATTGGATCCATCAGAAGTTGTGAGGTATACAGAGCTTGTCGAAGAATAATATGGTGTGGACAATGTTGATACTATCTATCAGATCACAATGAAGGAATAGGAGTGGATTAATCCTACTGCAGATAGAAAGCTGACCTGGGAGAAAGATAATTCCCACACTTCGGATTCAGATGAGGAGTTGGAGAACTGGCAGAACAGGTTGCATGAAGTATCGAATAGGCGATGTGCAAGAATCACCAAGGCAATGTGTTGCATGACAACCAAGGTATGTGATTTACTTGTGTATGAAGGATTGGGTGATATAAATATGTTCCTAAGATATTATGAGAGATGGGTACCATAAGGTCAGAGATTGTTAACTCTGAATCAGGCATTAAGAGCTACTCCTGCCAGATGGTGGGGTGCTCACAAGAATAATATCACGGACTGGAAAAAATGTAGAATATTGATGTGGGTAATATTTGGTCCAGTAGACATTCAACTATGGATAAGTATGATGTTCAAACTGATCTAAGGGAGCATATACATCTCTATGTCGCAACTTGGGAAGAAATTCTGTGAGAGGAATGGGTGCATGGTTTTATACACACACTGGAGACAATCCCAAAGAACTGTCGACATGGCACTGCTAGCTGGATGGAGATGGTGGATGTATTTGTGATGACATTCATATTTGAATATGACTATCTGCATATAGATGCAACCCTTAGTATATTTAAGAAGAAGATTTTTGAAAATGAAGTTCTGGTTATCTGGCAACTTGATTGGGCCACACAAATCTGAGATGTGATAGAATGTTATAACCTCACTAAGGAAGAGGACAAAGATCCTCCCAGAATTGATATCAAGGAGTCAAAAGGACATCGCAAAGTGAGTGGGAATGAAATATAGATGCCAGATATAACACAACCACTGAAAACGAAGAAAGTAAATATAGGGACAAAAGCTAAACAGAAGTATGCGACCATAGGAGATTACTGGGATGAAGACACTGTCAGTAAGATAATAGACTTGTTGCATGAATATGAGGAATTATTTCCTTCTAAATTTTTAGATATGAAAGACATTCTAGGGGATTTGGGAGTTATGAGGGTTCCTCTGAAGCTTGATGCAAAGCCTGTTAAGCAGAGGCCTTATAGACTAAACCCAAAATATAAGGAAAAGGTAAAAGAAGAATTGGACAAGATGCTAGTAGTGGGGATAATTGAACCTGTTGAAGAGTATGAATGGGTAAGTCCCATGGTAGCTCAAGAGAAGAAGGTGAAAGGGGAAATTAGGATCTATGTGGACTTAAGGAATTTGAATGACGCATGCTTGCAAGACCCTTTTCCCACCCCATTTATAGACAAAATGTTGGATAATGTAGGAGGACAAGAGGTTCACTCTTTTACAGATGGATTCTTAGGGTATCACCAGATCATAATTGCATTAGAAGACAAACATAAAACAAAGTTTGCCACAGAATGGGGGTCTTATCAGTACATAGTGATGCCGGTTGGATTGAAGAATGCACTTGTCATTTTTTCCAGAGTTGTAATTACAAGTTTCAAGGAGTATATACACAAGTTTCTGGAAGTTTACTTTGATGATTGGACAATGTTCAGGCTATTAAAAAAGCATGTGGTAAGCTTAAGATTGATGTTGGATATGTGTAGATAGCATCAAATATTGTTGAACTTGAATAAGTGCATATTAAGTGCGCCATTTGGAATATTGTTGGGGCATGTGGTTTGTAAATAGGGATTGATGGTGGACCCGATGAAGATCATAGTTGTTGTGAACCTACCAACATCGAAAACATTAAGACAACTGCGTACGACTCTAGGACACACGAGCTACTACAGGAAGTTTATTAAAGGGTATGCGCAGATAGCTACACCCATGGAGAAGTTTCTAAAGAAGTATGTGACCTTCTAGTGGGATGAAGAATGCCATAAGAGTTTGGATGTGCTAAAAGAGAAGATGGTAACTGTTCCAATTCTAGTTTTTCTAGATTGGAAGGAAGAGTTTTGTGTGAATGTTAATGCATCTTGCGCAACATTGGGTATAATATTAGGGCAGCCAGGGGCAAGAGTTATTGATCATCCCATCACATTTGCAAGTAGGAAGCTGTCTAAGGCAGAAAATAATTACAACATGACAAAAAGGGAAGGGTCAGCGATGGTGTATGTGCTACATAAGTTTAGACATTACTTGTTGGGAGGAAACTTTAAGATGTTCATAGATCATTCCCCGCTAAAGTATTTGGTGAAGAAGCCTATTTTAGGAAGGAAGATCCATCGGTGGTTGTTATTTATTCCAACAATATGATTTCAAAGTTATAGTGAAGCCAGGAAGATTGAATGTTGGGCATGATCATCTATCCATGATAGAGATATGATAAGAACCTACAAGTCTTGAATATAACCTGCTCGATGCGCAACTGTTTGCAATTAAATTCACAGATGAACACTACATGAATATTATCTAGTTTTTGTCCACATGAATTGTAAGGTCCCCTCCTAGGTTCCTCTACTAGATCTATATTCTCTAATTTTAAATGCAATAAAAGGGAAATAATTTATTTTCTAACAAGACATTTAAACAATGATATTTTACCATTTAAAATCTATTTCCTACAATTTAAATAGTGAACATTTCATTTCAATCACTAACATAAGTAATCTATGCATAGATTAATACCTGTACTGATGTCCCAGTGGAGATGCCCTTGAGCTGCTGCTCCTGCTGGAATGCTCCTCTTGAATGTCGACTAGATTTACCTCCCAGCCTACTAGGAAGTAATTTCTAGCCTAGGAAACCTCCATAGGTTCCCTAGCCCTCTGAGCCCAAGTCCAACCAGATGTAATGTGTCCAAGATAAAACAATACTCCCCTCCTCTCTCTCAAACAACTCCTCCAAAACCACAGCCCAACCAAAAGCAAAGCAAGACCAAGGATCCCCCTTCCTCCCCTCATCCTTCCCCTTTTATGACTCCTTCTCTTCTCCACCTCAACCACCTATCATTAATGTCATAACTTATCCCTCATCCTTACATTTGACTTCTCTTCTCCCAAGTAAACATGAGAGGAAATTTGGGAATGTGATATGAATATAAAATTGGGTAATTAATTGGAGAGGGCCATGTTTTCTCCCAAGTAAATATTTTGGGGATGAGAAATGAATATATAAAATGGTAATTAATTGGAAAGGACCATGTCTTCTCCCAAGTAAATATTTTGGGGATGAGAAATGAATATATAAAATGGTAATTAATTGGAGAGGACTATGTATTCTCCCAAGTAAATGTGATAGGACATTTTGGGGATGAGAGATGAATATATAAATAGGGTAATTAATTAGAGAGGACCATGTCTTCTCCCAAGTAAATGTGATAGAACATTTCGGGAATGAGGTATGAATATATATAATTTGGTAATTAATTGGAGAGAACTATGCCTTCTCCCAAGTAAATATGAGAGGACATTTTGGGGATGAGAGATGAATATATATAATTTGGTAATTAATTGGAGAGGACTATGCCTTCTCCTAAGAAAATATGAGAGGACATTTTGGGAATGAGGTATGAATATATATATATAATATTCTATATATATATATATATATATATATATAAATATATTGGGTGATTAATTAGAGAGGACTATGTCTTCTCAAAATTTAAAAATTTGGGGAGGTAAATTAGGAATAATAACAAAATTTATATCAGTACTAAATTTATAGTTTCACCAATGTAGGTATGTACCAATATTTATTGATAATTATAAGTCCATATTTTAAGGAATTTTAAACACTTAGTAAAATTTGCAGGATAAGATTAAATAGGCAATTACATGAATGGTGCCCACGGAGTACACTACAAAGCAACAGAAGGAATTTGGTGGTTTGAGCAACTGACTTTTCACTGGTTGCAAGACACTTGTATTAAATGGGACAGGATGAAGTATTGCGAAGATATGTTCTTTAGCATGAAAGACAAAGCATTCTGGTAGAAGCTCATGGAGGAGTAGTAGGTGGCCATTATGCAGGAAAAAACATGACGCCAAAGATTTTGAGAGATGGATTATGGTGGCCTACATTATAGAAGGATGCAAAGGACTATTGCCAAGTATGTGATGTATGTCAAAGGACAGGAAATCGATCCAGAAGAGATTTAATTCCCCCATTACCATAGGTGACATTGCCAACTTTTGATAAATGGGCAATTGAATTTTCTGGACCAATTAGTCCACCAGGGAAAAATACCGGTGCAAGATATATCATCAATGCGACATATTATTTGGCAAGATGGGTTGAGGCGAAGCTGATGAAGTATTGCAGTGTAGAAACTGCTACAAAGATGATATTCGAATATATATTATCAAGATTTGGCTGTCCAAAGTTCTTGATGAATGATAAGTGGACACACCTTTTGAATAAGACAATTGAAGCATTGACCGAGGAATTTTAGGTTTACCATAAGAAGAGCACTCCCTATCATCCTCAGGAAAACGGGACACTGGAAGGTTTTAATAAGATTTTGGAGAATTCATTGACCAAGGTGTGCAATGTAAACATAGATGACTGAGATTTGAGGATTCCAGCAGTGTTGTGGGCATGCAAAACGACATGCAAGAAATTAACAGGACAAACACCTTTCAGGATGGTATATGGAAAAAAAGTAGTTATGCCAATGGAATATATTGTACCAAGCCTGAGAATTGTAGTTTTCACATATATGGCAGACCCCGACATGATGAAGGAACAAATTTTGCAAATACTAGCTTTAGAAGAAGACAGATTCATAACAGGAGTTCATCAGCAGTTGCAGAGAGCTAGGGAGAAATTCTGGCATGACAGACACATCAAAAAGAAGATATTTCAGGAGGGGGATCTTGTATTATTATATGACAGTAAGTTCACGAAGTTCCCTGGGAAATTCAAGACATATTGGTTGGGGCCATACATTTTCAAGAAAATTATAGATCAACTCGAAAAGTTGAATGGGCAAATGATTCCTCGGTGAGTGAATGGTAGTAGACTGAAGATATACAGGGATGATTATGTCCTTGGACCGTCGTAGTGAAAAATAAAGGAAAGTCTTAGTGCCACCTACAGTTGAAAGTGTGAATGGACTATAAACTAATCTACAGGAAGGGACTTCGTTGAAGGAGAATGATGCACGATACTCAGAAGTACGACGAAGTCCAAAGGAGCTGCAACAAATAAGAGATGATTGCGCCAAAGAATAAATCTGACGAAGTTAGGTGGAAATATGACTCTTGGAAGGAAAAATGACACCGTTAAAAAATAAATTACTGTTGAAGGGCACGGGAGAAAAGCATTTATGACACACAACTACATGTATGTAGCCCGTACTTTCATTAATGAACCAAATCTAGAGCCAATCATGAGTTTGGAAGTTCAAAATTGTTATAAAAATCGCATCCCGTGCCACATTTTACACTTGTTGCTTGGAAGGGATAAGAAATTGTGCCTAAGTAACGAAGAGCTATTGCATGTCTGAGAGGAGATGGGAAGAGTCGGTCAAAATATTTAAGAATAAGGGGCTAACTGGTATCATGGAGTCACAAGTAGGAAGACCACAAGAGAAAATGTACTTATGTCCTGACGTATTTAAGGTTGTCAAGAAAGGTTCCCATGTAGAAGTAGGTACAACCATAGTCACAGCCACAAAAGATGAAGGAGAGGAGACTGTTTGAAGTCTCTATGGCAGAATTCAGAACATCACCATGGAAGAATATACAGAAGGAAGTACGGTCCAAGAACACGGAGGATAAGCGCAAAAAGACCATGTAGAAAGGGAAGAAACCGGTACAGTAGGAGGGACCCCAGCAGGTCCATGGCAATGAAGAACAAGTTGAGTTCCACAGGAAGGAGACGGAGGATGTGGAGATTCCCTCTGTGCTTTCAACATATATGCCGCTGATAAATCTGGGTGCGAAGCCGGTTAAGGAGCCAAAAGAAGGAAAATTTGCTATATATACTTCGTTTATTCCATAAGAGGCACCTTTTGAAGGAGAAGTGTTGGGGAATATTCGTAAACTCAAAATGGAGGACTGGGATTTCAACGAAATAAGTAAATACCCGCAGTTCAATCCTAGTAGGTACCTGAATAAAGTTCACTACCCGGAGAGTGGAGTTACGAGATTAGAGCAGCAACAATGGGTTGTGGGAGTGGGGAGAGCAAGGCTTCTGAACATGCTAAATGTGCCACACTTCAATTGAAGCCGATTTAGTACAAATTGTGTGCGACAAATCCTCACAATGGTGCATGATGATTTGATTTAGCTAGGGATGAGGATCCCAACTGATGAAATTCTCATTAGAATAATAATAGCATTTCCATACCAGGGAAAGGACACCATAGATGAATTCATGGGTAAAAACAAAGACAAAGAAATGGCCCAGATGATGAAAGACAAGTTCGGGTTGGTGAATAAATCTCGCGGCTATGAGATAAATTCTATTGAATATCAAGGTGTGTGCTTTGTGCACATATATTAGCGGGGAAGATTATGAGGAAGTGTGGGGGCCAATGAGGTTCCTACAATAGTGGTATCATTGGTAGAGCTGTGCGTGAAAGGAAGCCAATTCAACTAGGCTTCTTATTTATGAAAGAAATTTGTTATCGATTGCAAGGAGGCACAAGAAGAAGGAAAGACCTTCCACTATGCTTGGTTGTTGATTTTTATTGTGCTTATTGCATGGAAGGAGCTAGAAGATTGTCTATTTCTAATTGTGGAGGTCGATGTGCGCAAAGCAAAGAGGTATGCTTCATTATGGTTGACGAAGGAGCCAACCCACACAACGAAGAATCAAATATTTTTTATGCTGTGTGCAAATGTGGTGAATCAGTATCCTAGACTACCACCAAGCCTGTACAAGAAATATTGTCATGTAGCAGAGTTTAAGGCAGACTTTCACAGGTCATATGTGAAAGCGATGAATTACCCAATAGAGACATGGCATCCATTGCCATATCTAGTAACAGAAGATTACCTCCTTGTGATAGTGTAGAGTTGGTTGGAGGAATGGATGACTCCACTTGGTGAAGTGGTTGGAGGAGATGGCGCAGAGAAAGGTACCTCGCAGGGTGCAGGTACAAGTAAGAAACATGTCGTAGAAGAGCCAAAAGAAACAGAAGGAATAGGGTAGGAACACAAAGAAAACTACAACGATGCAGAGGTATCAAAATATTCTCCCTTTGTGATAAAGATGACGCCAAGAAATAAGCATAAGGCAAATAAAAGCAAGGGCATTGTGCCACTTTTCCTCACTGATGGGGACATTGATGACATAACAAAGAAAATCCAGGAGAATAACATGAAGACTTGGGATAAGATTAATGATCGCTGCAAAGAGATATTGGCTGAGGTGCAACAAGGCATCGTAGAGGTGAAGCCTTGTCCAAAAGCAAGAAGTAACCAAAAAAGGTAGCCCAATCATCGCAACAAGAGAAAAAATTGGAAACAAATTTTAGGATGAGGATGTTACATGTGCCAACTGGGGAACTGAAGTTTGAAGTGGCAGTAGATAAAGAGCTAGCCAAGGCATGGTGCAATGTCCAGCTAAATGTCGCTACATTACTTGTTCAGGTGCTGCTTGAATTTCATCAAGGAATCACCATGGAGATGCACGAACGAGAGAAATGTATGACGCTGGTGAAAGAAAAGGCGGAGTGAGAGAGAAAAAACACAAAAGGAGTTGAAGCAAGTGGCCAAGGAAAGGGATGAAGCAAGGAAGCAACAGGAACAGTTGAAGAAAGCCATTGATGAGACCTGCAGTACATTTTTGGACATGAAGGTCTACGATGATGAAGCACCAATAGAGAAGGTCACAAAGCTTGTGCCTGTGATCAAATATTGAAATAATTCCATCTTCAAATTGAAATTCGACTATGATGTGCATATATCTGAGCTGCAAATAAGATTGCAGCTAAGTACGCCACCATAGTTTTGGGAGCAGAGACAAAAGGTCCTCAGCACAGTAATGAAAGGCATATCAGATACGGTGGTAGATTGTGGGAAGTTGCTTGATGATACGATGCAGATTTGGACCTCACTATAGGAGGCTCCAAATGTCATGAAGATTGAGGAGGAATTGCAGGCCAAGAAGAAGCGATGTGATGAGATCCTGGCAGCTGTGAAGACCTTACCAGTCTTGCAGAGATTTGCTAACATTTCTTAAGGGAATAACCTCTAGGTACAAATGGATGATCTACGGAGGAAAGTGCAGATCTTACAGGCGAGGACTCAACCATGGTAGGAGGAAGCCCTAAAAATTTCGTAGGCAATGGATGAACGATTGAAGGAACTGTAGAAAAGGGAAGTGGAGCTATTGCAGAAGACCACTGGCCCTGCTACAAAAGCTTTGATGAAGGAAGTGCAACAAGAAGAAAAGTTGATGGAAGAAACACTCTAGCAGTACAACGCAGTATACAATGGCATCAGAGTGAAGATCAAGGGTGTCGAAGTTGAGTGACCTGGGACGAGTCATAGGTGAGTTTTGGGGGCCTGTTAGGCATGGCCCAACTTAGTCCAAATTTTGGGTAAAAGACCCTGCGAAAGAAGGAGTAGACCACGTGGAGCTAGAGAAGAAATATTCATTGCACAGAATCATAGGTCTTTAGGGATGGGATAAATCCCTTATTTTGTAATGGGTATCAGGTAGTAGTCCTTGTTTTATGAAACCACAGTATGTGGACCATGGTTTTTGTATAGCTGAATTGTATAAAAGGATATGTAATACTTTGTAATGAGATCATATTAGAATCTGAATGATAGAAGCATAGTGAATCTATATTTTTCACATCTGTAGTCTGTAGTTTTGGAGAAGGCTCCGCAACTAAGTGCACAGAGACATTGAAGAGTCTGCAACTGAGTGTGCACACTGCCTGCAACTAAGTGCACAGGTCAAAGAAGTGAATGTAATTGAAGATATTCTTAATAAAGAAGAAGTTTTGCGAAAGTATTGTGCCTATGTACTTCTTCTTTGTCTACGGTTATGTATCTAGTTATGTGCGCTTTTTACTAAATTATGCAAAGAACTGTAAGATATACTGTTATATGTTGAATTTATGTGTTTTTTTATATTAATCATCTGCACAAAGTTATTATTCATACAACTTTATAATATTGGTATAAAATAGAAGTAATTGCACGACGCCACTTCGCAGATATCCCTTCGGTTGCAGAAGCCTGGTTCTGCAACCTCCCATAACTGCTTTGGGTGAGACTGTGATTTGCTTGTAGGTCGTTGTCAAAAGCGCTAGTAGTTGAGGGTTTTGTTGGTGCGAAACACGATTTGAACCTAGATTAAGCCCCTCAAACCAACACAAGCTAACTATCACATCAACTTGTTCCAATGATTGCAGAATTTGAAGCAAAGAGAAGTCAGTGTTAAGGAATACATAGAGGAATTCTATAAACTGAGTATATGGGATGGCGATACTGAAGGTGGAATAAATAAAGTATTAAGGTATTTGAACAGATTGTGTACACAAATTTAGGATGAAGTAAATTTTTTTAGAATACGTAACATAGAATAGGCCTATCAATGTGCTTCAAAGGTTGAAGATAAATTAAATTGGAAGAAACAAAATAATAACCAAGGAAGAGGCATAAATGCACATGGTAGAGGGAAAAGTAGTGGTGGAAGAGGAAATTCTACCAAGGAAGATGAATTTGATACGTCTCAGACAAGTTATTCCACTCATTAAGCTATAGGTAGACAAAATTCTGGTGGTAGAGGTGAGTTTTTCATATCACAAGGCAATTATGGGAGAGGAATGTTAATTTTTCATAGGGCTATATTGTTCTTTGCTTTGATAATTGCATTTCTTCATTAAAACATTAAGTTCACCCCATATCATCATAACATTATTCATTTTTTCATTATTATTCATCAACATATGCAACTATATAGAAAGAACAATAAAATCAGTATCAATGCAGCGGAACATAAAGGAACAATAGAAGAGAAGCATGCACGCATAAACACACTAGGAGTGGTCGGAGACCAGGGAAAAAACCACTATGGGGAAAACCATTGAAAATATTCTTCTAATAGATTGTCATTAAATGATTCAGAAAAAGAGAGTATAATGATTCATATCTTTACAACAACTAGAATATCCATGAAGTACATCTAAACATAAAAACTCTGATTCAAATAACTGTAATGTATTGTCACTGCCTATAGCCTATTGCTGAACACTTTTATCACTGAGTGAAATATTTAGAATATTGAAATATCATCTAGGAGTCTTGGTCATAGGGAGGATGATACAATCAAGCGACTATGATAGACATGGCCACTCTCTGTGAACTACATAAAAGCGACTATGGCAGCTTGGTCGCTTCGATACCATTATGTGCGAGCCACTGGGGACCAAATTGACCCAGAATCTCGGTCGCTCTCATGAAGAATTTGTGCCAACACCCAAGGACCTAAATTCACTCTAATGATCACTGTGTGCCACCGTACAGGGACCCAAATGCTCAGTTATGTGTTAGAAATTTTGAATCAGAAAACCCTAGTTTAGTGTGAGCTTCATCCTGAAGTTTTATACCCTTAAGCGAGCTTCCTTCATTAGACCTATGCGAGCCAAGACCAAATAGAAGAGGATAAGAGAGCTTGATGTGTGTCCAAATGAGCTTGAGGTATATTCTATTTATAGGCTTCCATGAGGGTCCACTTGAAATGTCCATTGGTACATGTGCATAGGGCCGACCTGATCCAAAATATATGCATGAATAAAATAATTCATAACTCAACTTTCGCTTGTCCAAATGAGGTGATATTTAGGTCGATTTTGGTCCTCTCGGAAAGAGGAATATGATTCCATCATAATATCCATAAAATTTGTAGTATAAAGTTTAATTTTACCGCAATTTCATAATTTTAACACTCCCTCTCAACTAGGGATAATTCCACCTGCCAATATTTGACCATCGATCAACATGACATACGCCGCACCTCAAGTATCTCATCATCTCAGATAATCACTGTAGATATCTTTATTATTCCTTCTTATCTATTGATTGTTCCTGCTCATATGCTGAATATTATCAAATCTAGAAGAAGAATAATTTGCTACCGGAGGGGAGTTTAAGCTACCAACCTCTATTCATCGGGCTACAACCTGGAATCTCTATTAGGAGGCTACTACCTGAAATATCTGTCAGCAGATACTACCCGGAATATCAATTGTCAGGCTACTACCTGTAGATATGTCGATGGGCTACTACCCATAAATATGTCACCAGGCTACTACCTGGAATCACCATAGGGCCACCACCCGAAAATATGTCATCAGGCTACTACCCAGAAATGCCATCGGGCTACTACTTGGAAATATCAACGGGAAGTCAGATCTATGACCCCCACCATCATTGGAGAGCATATCATCAAGGAGTACATCTCAACCTGGAACCAGATCGGGGAGGTACTACTCAACTTGAAACCTCATGGGGGAGCTACTACTACGACCCCATAACGAGCAATATGTGATATAGGGGAGCTATTACTCAACTCATCCTATTGCCTACTGATCTTCCCATCAATGACCCTGAATAGTGAAGTGGTAGAACACCTACATCATAATCACCTTGGGTTGTACACCCTCAAGTACATTCTCAACTCATTGGCAAGACGAGGAGCGATACTCCCAACAAGCCCAACTTGTGGCTATGATGCCAACTAGGGTATACTCTGCAAAGACCAAGATAGGGTGAGCTACTACTCCAAGCCAATGGGTAATAGATAGGGGTGATATCCTATTTCCAGAGTTCCTTGAACCAGAGGAGCCCTTTATCTCAATTCCTCACCCTGGGAGCTCAAACAAGGAGGAAGAGTATGGCTCAATGTCCTCGATCAACGCTGCTCTCATCATACTCATATCATTTTACTTGTATCAAGTAATCATCATCTATCAGTAGCAATTTTCACCTATTTATACACGACATCAAATAAAGTATCATGTTAGAGCATAAATAATCATATAAATCACAAAAGGATACCATAATCATCCTCCCTCTCAAGGAGGTGCCAACCACAAGCGTAAGCTTGTCTCGCACAGCTGCATTGTCTCAATATATGAGATTATCATGGTCCCAAATATACATATACATATACATATACATCTATGTATATATATATATACATACATACATACATACATACATACATATATATATGTATGTATGTATGTATATATATATATATATATGATTCTCTACCAATCGAATCCCACTCTTTATTATCACAATTTATCCATGTCATATCCAGATCATGTTAAGACAACTTTCTAAGAAGCTTTTTCATCCCGCTCATGGATAGTCATGCTATAAATATCATACCCATCCTTGGTTGTGCCACAGAACTCTCATAAAGGCAGATCTCATATTAAGGAAGCACTCATATTTGCTCATCACTAATAAACATACGCATATCCATACTGTCATTTATCATAAGAATATCTTAGACCAATAATAGATCATATCATGCAAACATCTCGAAGGATTCTTGGTGGAAATGTGTATGAAGTGACCCATTCATGAACTTATTAGGGTTCTATTCACATCATATATATATACAGATGGATGTTCAAAACAAAAAATCAATTCTTCAATCAACTGTCAGGTGCCGTGTCAAGTTCAACAACATATTTAACTTCAAATTGAAGTGTCCAAGGATTTGCATTTCTAATTTTCAATGCTTCTTCAATAGCTTCACAATATATATTATCTTTTCCCAACTTTAGAAATCGATTCATTGAACTTCAGAAGCCATCTCCCTCTTACTTATATCATTAGAGAGTCATTACCTGACAATAGTAGATCGTTAGTATATAAAAACCAAAATCAACATCAAAGTCATACCTTGGAATACTTATGAGGTAAAGGCTTGCATCAACACATTATCCTGGATTAATCAAATAACTGTTAATGAAGACATATCTAGATCGAGGGAGCCTGCTTCATGAAATTTTCGTTGAGACCATAACATTTTACCAAACCATTAGCCTCTCACAAATCCTTATTGTGCAATCAAATCAACTAAATCAGTTCATCAAAGTTTAGAAACCAGATCAATACTAATATCAAAAGTCATCAATAGCTTAGTGTCAATTATTTGAACTAAATGACAGGTATGGTTTTCATCAAGTCATGACATCATCTATTATCATGCTAATAGGTTTTCATCACCTACATGATATCAATGAAATCATTTCCAAAATACAATTCATAGGAAGTTATTATGCTCATATATCATTGTCATCAAGGTAAATCACTAGTTGTCAACTGAAAACATTAGACATCATGTCAATATCCAAATTTTCTATCATAGTAAGATCTATATTATGAGACATATCTCAATCATTGATTCAAAGATCTAGGTCATCATTATACATCATAAAACTCATATATATCAATCAGCCAAATCACGTCAAACTCTTGTAGCACAAACTTCAAATGTAATGATATATCTATATGTATGTCATGGTCACATGCAAATATTCAAACTTCCATGTTTCATATCTTTCAAATATTTGCTACTTATCTGTGGAACTCACATCCTCCATGTGAACATCTTGATTCAAAGTTCAAACAACTTCAGAAATCTTTAGATGATGGTCAACAATAGTCAAACCTTTGGTCACTCTCATCAAGTTAGCATGGGTGTGTATTTAGCTATCTGGATACTACCCAGGCCTTAGAATGCGTGTGTTCAGGGACAAGTATTCCCAGTTCTATGCCCGTGTCCAAAGAAGAAACCATAATTTCTGTATAGGCTTTAGATCTGAGACCTTGCTGTAGATCAATAATGTCAGATGCACATAAATCATATTCCAACAACGCAATACAAATAGTAATATGAGTAATAATCTTGAGAAGACATTCTCCCTCTGATTGGGAATCTACTTCATTCATCTTCTTTCATGTCATCAACATGTATTTAATAGAGTCATGCAACAACATATCTTTTAGATCATAGAATCAAACATATACCCATCATGGTCATAATATGCTCACGTCAGTTACTAAATCATATCATGACATCAATGTTTAATCAAATGTTAGATTCAAATGATAGGGATAAAAAACATGTGTGAAAACATAATTCAAAGATCATGAACAAAATATTGCATCTATCAAGTCAATCCATCAATTTAGGGCATTCAGTTTTACCATATGCCATAATTACTATAAAAAACATGACCAAGGTTAATAAGAGATCTAGAGTATCAATCTCATAGTACTATCATCAAGGTTACCATAGGACCAAGTCAGGTCATTCAATAAAACTTTACCGAAACAACAAGAGTGTCAACATACTTTCATCATACTTATCATATGCATTATCAGTATCAAAGAGGTATCCTTTTATAAGAGATCCATTGTGTCTTATGCATGTCAAGTGTATCATTACTAGAGTTAAGGTACTAGCCTTCTTCATAGAATCAGGATCTCCAAGGACAATAGATGTTAGCCAAACATAAAGTTATGCCACTATATCCAAGATCAGTAATAAGTAACCTCATAGAATCAAGAATACAAATATGATCAAAATATTCAATACTAGGTGCATAATTTCATTATAAGAAACATAAGTCCAAATCTCTTTCATATGCAAGCATGAGCCATTTGCAAAGGAGACATTCTCAACATACCATAAGGCTTACTTAGTCATCTAATGTTATAGCTGAAACATAACATTGAAACAATATACCTTTCATACCTTGTACCTTCTCATAGGCAGCTTGTAGTGGTTGTCACCTTTTCATCAAGTGCCACTTTACCACTTTTCAGATATAGCTTTTCTTTCCAGCATCTCAAATGATCCTCAAGAGGGGTCTACTTATCACATCTCATCAAGGAGGTTAGATACATCCATATACTCAAATATACATGCAAGAAGTATAAGAAATGATCACAACAATAATCATAATAATCAAATCTATAAGTCTAAACAAGAGTAAAGACACAAATAAAACATCATAATTCAAGGAGTACTTATATTCAATGAGAGGTGATCCTCTCCCTCTTGAACGAACCTTCAAGAGTCATCACTATCCCACTTAATATGTTTCCTTCAATCAACTTTCTCAATAACTGGCCATCTAAGGCTTCATCAAATCTATCTCAGGCACTTGAGCATCTTCACATAGACCACGCTAAAGTTTCATACATCAATCTCAAGTCTTTGCCATAAACTAGGGTTTCTCTCAAACCCTAACCATCAAATCCTTATGCACTAACTACCTAGGGTTTCTTTCATACCCTAGAATTCTTTTAGGTTTCCACCATCCTCTTCTTGCTTCCATCCAAAGTGTATCCATTGGGGTGATCTCCATGGCTTTTCTTTAGCCTAGCATTGATACCATGTTAATTTTTCATAGGGCTATACTGTTCTTTGCTTTGATAATTGAATTTGATTCATTAACACATTAAGTTCACTGCATAGAATCATAAAATTATTCGATTTTTCATTATTATTGATCAACATATGAAACTATATAGAAGCAACAATAACATCCGTATCAATGTAGCAGAACATAAAGGAACAATAGAAGAAAAGCATGCACACATAGATACATCTGAATTGGTCAGAGACTAAGGAAATACCCACTATGGGGAAAACCTTGCAAATATTCTTCTAATAGATTGTCATCAAATGATTCAGCAAAAGAGAGTGCAATGATCCATATCTTCAAAATAGCTAGAATATCCATGAAATGCATCTAAATATCAAAACTCTGATTCAGTTAAATGTAATGTACTATCACTACCTATAGCCTGCTCCCGAACACTTCTGTCACTGAGAGAAATCTTTGGAATACTGAAATCTCATCTAGGAGTCTTGTTTGCAAGGAGGAGGAACTGAGTGAGCAACTATGACCGATGGTTGCTCTTTGTGAACAGTCTGCATGATAGTGACTATGGCAGCTTAGTTGCTCCCATACCATTATGTGCGAGCCACCGGGGACCAAGCTGACCCAACCTCCCATTTGCTTTTATGAAGAATCTGTGCCAGAATCCAAGGACCCAAAGTATTTCTCATGACCACTGTGTGTCAATGTCAAGGGACACAAATGCTCAGTTTTGTGCCAACGACTTTGAATCGGAAAACCCTAGTTCAATGTGAGCTTAATCCTGAAGTTTCAGACCCTTGAGTGAGCTGCCTCCATTAGACCTATGCAATCCAAGACCAAATAGAAGAGGAGAAGATAGCTTGATGTGTGTCCAAATGAGCTTGAGGTCTCTTGTGTTTATAGGCTTCCATGGGGGTCCACTTGACATGTCCATTTGTACATGTGCATTGGGCTGACTTGATCCATAATATATGTATGAATAAAATAATTCATAACTCAAATTCCGCTTGTCCAAATGAGGTGATATTTAGGTTAATTTTTGTCCTCTTGGAAAGAGGAATATGATTCCATCATCATATCAATCAAATGAGTATTCCAAAGTGGAATTTGATCGTAGTTTCATAATTTTAACAAGGAAGAGTTAGAAGCTTCACTAGAACATGTTATGATGTGGAGAAGCTGAGCATAAAGATTTTTAATTCCTACATATTCAAGGTGGAGGCAATTGAAAGGATGCCAAAATTTACATGTCCCAAGCTGACGATAGATCTACAAAATTGTCAAATCATGGAGAGGATCTAGAGGATGAAAAATCTTTGATGTTGAGAAGGATTTTGTTGAATTTAGAGGTATAATATAAACCAATTTAGAGAAGAAATATGTTTAGAACTAGATGTATGTCTAGTGGAAAGTGGTGGAAGATGATTGTAGATAGTGATATCACATAAAATATTGTATCTGAGGAAATTGTGGATAAAATTGAAATTGAAAAGATTAAAACACCCCAACCCATATAAAGTATCATAGTTTCAGAAGAAGCATCAAATGGTGGTAACATATTAGTGTTTAGTCAATTTCCAAATTGGTAATTATAAAGAAAAATGACTCTTTGATGTAATGTTGATGGATGCATGTCACCTCCTATTGGGTAGGCCATGTCAATATGATTGGTAGGTTGTACATCATGGAAAAAATAACACCTACATCATCAAGAGCGGTTAGGAGTTTGAGGGTACTTCGAGAGTGTGTTTGATTTCAAAGAAGAGATTCTTGAAGGATATAAAGAAAGTTGAGATTTGTTATGATATGATTTCCCAGCTAGCATAAACTATGACAACAGAAAAGGATGAAATGATACCCATCGAAATTCCAGAATTGTTCTATGAATATGTTGAGATAATGATGAAGGAATTACCAGATAGACTGTCGCTAATAAGTGAAGTAATTCATTGTATGGATGTGATTTCACGATAAAGTCTACCAAATAAGGCACCATATTAGATGAAACCTCAAGAGAATGAGGAAATAAATAGACATGTTGGGGCATTGGAAAATGCATAATTAGGGAGAGCCTCATTCTTTTCATTGTGCCATTCTTATTGACACCAAAGAAAGGAGGTGATTGGAGAATATGTATAGATTCCCAAGCAATTAACAATATTACCATAAAATATAGGTTTCCATTTCCCTAGATGGATGAATTAATGGATTACTTAAGTGGAGCAAATAATTTCACCAATATTGACATAAAGAGGGGGTACCATCAAATTAAAATTTGTGAAGGGGAAAAGTGGAAATAACGTTCAAAATGCATGATGCATTGTATGAGTGGTTGGTTATGCCATTTAGATTAACAAATGCACCCAATACATTCATGAACCAAGTACTAAATCCTTATCTCGGTAAGTTTGTCATAGTATATTTGGATTAAATTTTAATTCTCAATAAAACAAAGGAAGAACGTTTTGGAACATATTAAGGTTGTATTACAAAGGTTGAAAGAGCAAAAGTTAACGGTAAATTTGAAAAAGTGCACCTTCATGAAGAAGGAGTTAGTTTAATTAGATTTGTAGTTTGAGAAGAAGGATTGAAGATGGACCCTGAGAAGGTGAGGGCCATTGTTGATTAGCCATCACCAAGGCATATGTTTGAAGCCTATAGTTTTCATGGATTGGTGAGTTTATATGGAAAATCCATAAGAAATTTTAGTTGAATTTGTGCACCCATAACATAAACTATGAATGGAACTGGAAAAAATTTAAATAGACAATTGCAATTGGAAGGAGTTTTCAGTTGCTAACAATAAAGTGTCTAAGCAACTAGTGTTGGCATTTCCAGATATTGGAAAAGTTTTCTAAGTAGATTGTGATGCAAGAGGAACAATCATAGGAGGATTTCTTAGTCAGGAGGGTAGAAAAATCACATACTTTAGCAAAAATCCAAATGAATAAAAAAATAAGTATTCCATATATAACCAAAAATTTTATGCAATTGAGTTGGAGCTCAAGAAATGGAGGCATTACCTATTTCCTAAAGAATTTTTGTTTCACAGAAAGCATCATGAATTGAAATTTGTTAACAATCACAGGCAAGTTGAATAAAAAACATTTGAAATGGGTTGAATTTTTTCAAAGTTATTCTTTTGTTTTGAAACATAGAAGTGGTAAATCCAATAGAGTTGTTGATGCACTAGATAGAACAAATTTTTTACTAAGTGAGATGAAAGTAAGTGTTGATGGATTGACTTTTTGAGTGAGCTGTATGAAATATTTTGATTTTTAGGAAGCATGGAAGGTGTTTTGGGAAGTTTTAGTGTCTACGGATAAACGCTTAAACCCCTAGACTAGTAGCTAAGTCTAGAACAACTGTGCAAAGCATTCTCTACCTTTTCTATAACCAATAGATTAAATAAGATACTAAAGAAGCCTACCTGTAGCTTTCAGTTACTCCTTATTTTCCTTGACCAATCTTATTGCTCCTTTCCATACTTAATCCACTTGAAAATTAGCTGCACATAGATAGAAGACAAAAACCAATCAAAGCATATGATAATGATCTATTGATTAAACATAGAATGGAATGAAGTACATAATACACATAAGAAAGCATCAATGAACAATACAAACATATGGAAAAAACTTTGAACAATTTATTAGTAAAAGGAAGAGTTACAACCCAATTTGCTTGATTAAGTATCACTCCTCTATTTCAATTCCATCCTCTCCTCATAACAAGCAAGACATTTTGACATCATTACAATAATTGAAACCAACTCAAGTCTCATACTAACAACATCTCCCTATAATTCAATGATTTCCAGCCCCCGATCATTTAGATGAGTATTCTTTTATAGGTGAATGAAGGAAGTTATGCCATAAATGGTGATAATGAATGCCCTCCCAAACTTAGGATTTAGCTCCATGGAGGAAGGGATAAAGGGATTGATGTTCCTTAACTCCTCCCTCATCCAATTTCGAGCCCAAAGGAGTAGATAAACTGGGGAAGCTTCTAGATGCATCCAAAGGATTAGAATATTCCCAAACCCCAATGAATTTCACTCGAATTTGCCCAACATAGGCCAAAAAGGGCTCAAATGTGCTGCAATGCACCTTGGCAGTGTACTGGACTGCACTACAGTGCACCTTGATAAAGGCCTGTCTGCACTAATCTTCTTAGAGGAATTTTTTGGATGATTTCAGTCATGGAATCTCTTGGGAAGGAGGCATCCTGATGGTTGAATTCATTTAGGGCATGTAACAACTGAATTAGGGTTTGATGGGCCCTAATAGTACTGATCTGTAAGTTGGGGGTTGATGTGCCCAAATGGATCTGTAACAGTTGTCCCCTAAAGCATGAAGTCATAAATATGTATGTCAAGTGAAATGATTTATCATGTGGAGAGGAGGTTTCAAAGTGGAAGGTGACATTTATCAATTACAATACATATATCATGATAATTTGATTTTTTCTCATGAACTGCTGAGGGAAGGCATACCCATTCTCAGCTTATAAGCTTTCAATTTATGTACAAATACATTCATCTACAAATGTAGAACCATGAATGTAAGGCCATTGTACATTTGATTTAGTACTCCTGAAAATATCACAGCTTGGATGCATGAAACTAGATTTGGGGTCTTCAATCTCATTCAATCTATCACTCAAGTACAAGTCTAACCATGTGAATAGATGATCTGAAGTCGAACATGGGAAGACATCATCTGATTACAAGCCAATGATGTAAGCCGTTAACAGACGCGAGAGGAATCACCGATAATGATAATTACCCTCAAGGTACTATAATACATTTCGCATGGTGTGAATAAATGATTTGATGTCAAACACCATACAAAGTCTTTCAGTTGAAGGCCGGTGATATCAACCTATCGCTGAAAGCGAGAAACCTGTCATTGATGTATGCAAGCCACAAGGTACTGAAGGGGTGTTTCTAAGTCAACTTCTTGGATAATGTGCTGATTTCGACAATAAGCAACTCGTCGCAGGAGGGCCTTGATGTATCCCACATCAACAACACGAAACAAGGTGAATGATTTTGGAGATGAAAAATTCACTGAAGCCAGAAGGTTCAGGAATGGCAGTCATGAAAATGAAGGTTTATGGTATTGCAAAGGATGAATTTTGAATTGAATGAATTCTCTTGAACATGTCAGCGACACTAAAATGAATTGGTAGCATTAACCCGCAACCAAGTAATGGATGGTATGATAGACCAACAATGTGATAACCATCAAGTTGAATGACCCAACCCACATAGTCACAGTGATAAGGTGAAAGTGTCATGTTCAAGAGCGACTTGCTACCATAAAGTGTTTTCCCCTTTTTCCAATTTTCCCTAGTCATTTTTTACTAGTATCTCTTTATTTTTATCAAGCTTGAGGAGGATAACATATGCTTTTTGTATAATTCCACCCTTCGGGTGAATCCATCACTATTTGATGCTTTAATGAGTCTAGTGAAGGTGAAACTCGGTCCTTTTCATTTTTAAAGAGTTTGAAAATGGATGAAAAGAAAACTCCACAAGTTCTTTTTCGTAAATTAATCCCTCAAGTTTGAAAAAGTGTAAAATAATACAAGAGAGATATCGTTTCCAATCCTTTAACAAGCTGGAAAGGACAAGCGCTCGAAAATCTTCTCATGTTTAGAGAGTCTGAAAAGAGCTTAAAGAGGACTCCAAGTGTTAGAAAATTATATATTACAGAGCAATGGAACACATAAAATATTGCAGAAATATAAACATAGAAAACGAATAAAAGAAGAGAGACACAGATATATGTGGTTCACCTAGTTTGGGCTACATCCATAGAGAAACAACCAGTCCTTCTTTTTATATTATCCAGCAAACTGAAGAGATACAACCTACAACAAATCCGCTGTAACACTCTCTTTGCTCTCAATCTCCTCTCTCTTCCTCACTCAGAATATAGATCTACATAGATGCAATACAATTCCCTCATATATAATGAAGGGTTGCCAAAACCCTAAACTAAAAATAACTTCTACCATCAGATCATCTGCCTAATGAACGACCCAGATTGACTAGAAATTACTATACTTTTACAAGGGGTGTACAATCTTCCTGGGGTATACATCTGTCTAAAACCTTTGAATACAGAAGATAATCAAGCTCCACACCCAACACCAAGGGGGCTCCTTTTTCATTTTTAACAAAGCTCGAAAAAGAGATAAAAGTTTGCTTTGTGGTCAAAGATGTTCAATTTACATTTAAGAACGTCAAATTCTGCATGTCATTTGTTAAACCTACTCAAGACACCATCAAAATAGATTAAAAATACCTGTTTCATGGATAAAATGAATAAAAACTAATGTTTAATCGATTAATGTGCAAGAAATAAACATAAAAACAAGTCTTACCATTTCAAATTTAACCTTTGATTTTAGTGCTTTGGAGCAGTTTTTACCTCAAAGTTCACCAGTTGATTGTGAGAGATTCAGTGGACGATTCCTCATGCCATCTGGACCAGGTAGGAGCTATCTCTATTTTCTTTCATTTCATATCATTCATTTTCAGTTTTAGGCAAACATTTTAAGTTTTTGGGGCCCCTAGGGTTTCAATTTTCCAATTTGGGATCAACGCACCCTTTCATCATCGAAAGGTTCACTGTAGTGCACCTACCTAGAAGGCTTCCTGTATTGTTGTGCATTGTCCCTAAGGCTGGGCTGCACTGAGCACAAAACCTAATTTCATTGAGCCATTTTTACCCAAAAATTCCTCTTTTTTTTGCAAGAAATGGATCCTAATTTGCCTTATGGTTGTATTTTTAGGTATTCATCAGATCAGAATGATGATTACATGGAAAGAACGAGAGCATGAAGAATAGGATATGATTTCCCTAAATAATCAAGGCACAATTGAGGCCCTAAGGAATTGCATGTTACTCAAATATTTCTGTTTACCTAGTATGAGGCAGCAAATGGAGCTTTTGCAATTCCTTGTTCATTCATGGGATCCTACTGATAAGAAATTTCACATTAGAGATGAATTAGTCTCAATTACCATTGATAACATATACTTTCTTACAAAAACTATTGAGGTGAGTTGCCCCCATCTCACTTTCTGGATTTGCCAAAGGGGGTGAATCAGTGAGAGATTAAACACAACAATTCTGTCAGCCAGGTGCACAACCTAGCAGGGATGGAAAGATTAACATTAGGGATGTTCGTGATTTACCATTGAGGATGATCCTCTTTACCATTGCTAAATTGGCTGGCAACATGACACTACATTTGGCAAACAGATCATACATGTAGTATGCATTAGAGTGTTTAGAGTCAAAAGTGTTCAACTGGTGCGAGGTAGTATTTTCATCCTTGAAAGAACAAATAACCAAGGTGAAAAGTAGAAGGACAAAGAACTTTGGCTATGGGTCAATCCTAATTTCTTTCTCCTTGGAGAGAATTCCACTTATGCAGCCACAACATGTTTCACTGGGTGTATCTGGATCTAGGGATCCATAGATGTAGAGATGGGTAGATCTTATGGCTAGGCATGCTGGTCAGTCATTGATCTCATTTACCCCTGCATTCTTTGACTGGCTTGTTCGACGGGATATGGCCATCGTAGAGTATCCATATTCAAGGATGGATTTCCGCGAAGATCTAGACTTGATGTTACTAGTTGGAGCACAATGGGGTGCTTCAGGTACATTGTTTGACCAAAGTGTTTTTTTTTTTTTTTTTTAAGTTTCTACATTTTTTTTGTGTTTTTTGATTACCTCCAAGACTAAACAAAATTATTTTTTATGTATGCAGACATTAGACCTATTCATACTGTGGGGCACCAACGAGTGGCAGGTGGGCCAGCACAAAGACCTGTTGGGAGAGCAGTTCTCTGAGACTTAGATATAGCCGAGACACTGGCTGAACTACAGGACCACATAGAGGGTTTGATCTTAGGCATTTCGAATGTCTAGATTGAGGAGTTACCTATGCGACTACAACGCCACACCATTGATGTGCCGAGTCGTTGGATGAGACTTTTACGCATGATAGCTCAGGCTGTGACCAATTTTTGTGTTGGACACAAACTATTTGTAAATTTTTTTAAAACAACTATATATTTTACTTTTATAGTTTTATTATGGTTATGTGGTGCAATCCTATTCAGCTGATGATGTGAATTGAAAATATTTACTTTACATATGTCACAAATGTCTATTTAACACAATTTGCTAGAGAATCAGTTAATGTGTTTAGATTTCTAGGAATATGTTGATATTGAATGAAATCAAAATACCTTTCCAAAATACAAACTCTAAGGAACATGCGATGAATTGCTGGATTTCAGATAGTATAAATGCCAGTAAGTTATTTTACAACGAGTTGTGAGTCTAGCCTAATGATGATTCAGCGTATGCCAAGTGACATGGCATCAGAGAGAAGCTCAATCAATGCACTATACTCAACGATATTGTTCGTTGATCGACCAATACAAATCCCTCTAAAACTCACTAACTCACTGCTTGGAGTGAATATGGCCCATGATGCAGAGTATAGGTTCTGTGTACTACGACTAGCCCCATCAACGTAATCGACAAATGGTTCTGAAAAGTTTGATATCTGCAACAAATGCAAAGTGGATTACTTAACCAAATAAGAATTTTAAAAGAAACACACACACACATGAAATCAAAGCATATATACGGTGAGTTTTACTACACTTAACTAAGCATAGTAACGTTTAAGGTACAACCCGTTTCGGGGCTGCGACAATGGAATCCCATCGTAGTCCACTAATTTGTAGGCACGTTTCATCAAAACATGCTTAACAATATAAGGGCCTGTCCATAGCGGTTCAAATTTTCCTGCTCCAAGTTTATCAAACTCCTGATTGTAAAGCAAGACCAGGCCACATTCTGAGATGACATGAGGCTTGACATTTTTATCATATTGCACCTTAATACATTTCTTATGTGCTTCATTAGCCAATGCGGCATCACGATGGGTTTCATCCAGATGGATTAACTCCAAGAAACACACTTCTTCTTCAGAAGTGTCGGGTAGCAGGTCAATTGTGACTTTGAGAGACGAGATTTCACATTAAATTGGTAAGACTGCTTCCAAATCATACACCAACTGAAAGGGTATGAATCTGGTCGCATTTCTCACCGAGGTTCGTTATGCCCATAGAGTCGAGTACATGATTAAATGCCAATTTCTTTTATGAACTCCAATCATTCTTTGCAACATGCACTTAAGGACTTTGTTGATGGCCTCAACTTGTCCATTAGCTTGCGGGTAGTATGGAATAGAACTATCATGTGACAGTCTTAACTTGGTAGTCAACTCAACCATCATGTGATTGCGAAAATGCGATCCATGATCTGTAACTATGGCTTGTGGTACACCAAACCTGGCAACCACATGTTTGAAGAAAAATAAAGCAGTCATTTCGCCACAGTTGTTCAATGTTGGCATCGCCTTGACCCATTTGGTAAAATAGTCAATCGTGACTATAATATACCCATGCCCCCAAGCCAAGGTGGGGTTACATGCCATAAAGTCAATGCCCTATTTGGTGAATGGGCCAACAACAACGACTGGATGCAATGGTGTAGGTGGTAATCTGGTTTTTGGTCATATATTTGGCATGCATGATAGCCTCTGATAACAATAATGCAATCTTTGAATATGGTTAGCCATAAGTAACCAACATAGAGAATTCTCTACGTGGTAGCATACCTAGATAAGTGTCGATGAAAAGCACCTGAATGACATTCATTCAAAGCTTTCTCGGCTTCCTCATGAGTGAGGCACCTATGTAAAATCGTATTGACACCATGACGATAAAGCGTATCACCAATGATTAAATAATCTTTGGCTTGGTATCGAGTACGTCGCTATTCAGAATGAGAGGTATTAGGTTGGAAAGCTTGGGTCTAGAGATAGATTAATATATCTCCATACCATGGATCACTTGACAAGATAAGAAATAGAGACTCATCCAAGATTGATGCTTCTAATGTTAAATCATTGGAAAGTAACTCGGCGAAAACAAGAGATTTCTTTGATTTAGATTTGATGAATTCCAAATCAAACTCCTGCAAAATAACTATCCATTTTGAATATTGCCCCCCCAGCAATTGACGTGACAAAATATATGTCATAGGGTTGCAATCCAGTATAATAGTAGTTTTACGGAGGAGGATGTAATGACGAAATCTCTGCACAACTTGAACGGCTACCAAAGATAACTTTTTGACATAGGAATATTTACTTTCTGTATTGTTGAGATTACGACTCAAGTAATACATAGGATTTTCAATTCCACTTTCTTCATGGATTAAAACCATGCCAATGGTTGTATCTGCAGTGGCGAGATATAGGTAATAGTCTTGTTTATAGTTTGGGCATACATTAATGATGCTCTAATCAGGGAATCTTTAAGAGCATCAAAGGAAGCTTGTGCAACATGATCCCAATGGAAGGGTACCCCTTTCTTCAATAGACGAGTAAAACCTTTAGCCAACTTAGCATAGTTTGGAATGAAGCTCCTCAGAAAGTTTTCCTTCCCTTGAAGTCTATGTAACTGTAATAAGTTTAAAGGTGGAGGAAAATCAAGGATTGCCTGAACCTTAATTGGATCGAGTCGAATTACATTTTTTGAGACCACAAATCCAAGAAATCAACCAGAGCCAACACAAAACACACACTTGTATGGATTGAGTCGTATCTTGTAGTGTCGGCACCGTAAAAATATTGCTCTCAAATGTTGTGGGTGATCAGACCGCTTTCGTGAATGAGTAGGCAAATCATCAAGATAAGGTTAACAATGGGCTTGATGTCATGGAAGGCATAATTCATTTCCCTCTGAAATGTAGCCCTTGCATTCTTCAAACCAAAAGGTAACTTTCAACAGGCAAATGTGCCCCACAGACAAATAAAATTTGTTTTAGATTGGCCCTGTGGGAAAATATTGATTTGATTGTAGCCATAAAATCCATCTATGAATGAGAATATTTCAAATCCGACACATTCATCAATAATTGATCGATAAAGGGTGTAGGATAATTGTCTTTTGGACATGCTTGATTTACATCCCTATAATCGACACACACTCAAATTTTCCCTTGTTTTTTCATAATTGGAACAATGTTACATACCTAGTCGGTAAGAGGTACAGGGAAAATGAAGCCAGCACACACAAGTTTTTCAACCTCTACTTTAATGGCAACGACTTTCTTTGGATGAACAGGTCGAAGCCACTGTCGTACTGGTTTGACATCAGGGTACATTTTAATCTTAAATTCAACAATGCTTGAGTCAATTCCTGGCATCTCCTCATAAGACCATGCAAAAATATCTCTAAATTCATGAAAAAGAGCACAGTAATTATCAAGTTCCAATGGAGAACAAGATTTGCCGACATGAATGTTTTCTAAAATGTTAGGCTTGTTTGAAATGTTTATAGAAATCGTTTCTTCTATGTTTGATAAATTACGCTCAGAATCTACAGTATCTACTCTAACAGAATTCGACAGGAAATCAATGATTGATGGGTGGTTTAGTTCATTTGAATAATCTTCGATGTCATTTGGAAGATGGGAATGATGATGATAATCTTCCCACGTTTTCTCTCCTATCATCATTGATTGGATGATTCCTTTATCCATATAATGTATACGTGAAAAGGGATCTGAAGAGGTACCATATTCTAACAACCTATCTACCCATACAATTGTTGAGTGTGGATTTGGGTTTGCTACACAAACCCGAAAGATTGATTGTTATGATGATTCAATGGGGCTTAACAACAACACCTCCATATTACTATCAACTTCAACTTGGTTGGTTATCCTCCTTAAATCAGATGAGGTGGAGGAAATCATGTTGCAAGTCTTTACTCTTGCCACTTCCGCCAAATAAGATGGTGATGAGAGGGTAAAAGTACCCATTACGGAAGGATCTTTAAAGAGACCTACTTGAACACTTTGAAGTGATAGTAGGGGTCCGTGTACTAATGGAATGCTTCCTGTAGCCTGTGAACTATTGGCAAAGAAGGCTAGCTAATCAATGACTGTGATTCCACCCTTAAACGGGAATGAAATAGTATGAAAGTACGTGGAAACCACAACAACCATAGCATATGCCCAAGGCCTTCCTAGTAAAATGTTGTAATCGAGGGGTCCATCAACTACCTCAACTTCAACAATGATCATTTTTCCCCCAAATTTGATTTGCAGGTTAATCCAAATCCCACATGGAGTATATGTTCTTCCATCAAAAGCTTTCAACGTAGTTGGTGATCGTGAAAATGATGGTGAACCAAGTGTTTTCCAGCAACTCATGGACATAATGCTAGTAGATTCCCCCCCTCATCAATAATATTTCGGTGAACATTCTTATTGAGAGCTTTTACTTGAATTAGGAAAGCTAATTGCACCAGTAACTGTGGTGAATATCCCACATGGTTAAAAACCACAAGATTTGAATCTGTAGGATCTATTCCACCTATTGTTGACAGTAAAGCCTGCTTTTGGGAGGGACAGTTTTGCAACACCTCGAGTGTTGACATAGCGGAAGGTGATTGAGCTAGATCTTCCACTATATTGTAATTTTGAGCTGCTCGAGCCCAAGGGTTGAATGTTGATTTGTGCACAACTCCCTTTGGTGGTTTTATCGTCAATTCAGGTACAATGGGTGGAACAACTTTAGATGAAGTCGAAGTCAAAGAGTTAGGTTGATCAATGGCCTCATTATTCAATGATGATGGATTTCCATAGTCTTTGTTTCTTGTTGACACCAAAACTTTGTTTTGTGGCTTTGTGATGGATAACATGAGTACTTGGGATGTGGAAGCATGGTCTGTTGCAACCAAATGTGTCTCCAGGCTTGGAAATGGATCAGTCAACACAGCCGATGTGTTTGAAGTCTTTAAAAGTTTAGAGACCTCAGAGCAATGTGGACAATCTCTTGTAAAATGCTCGTCATTATAGATTAGACATGGATAACGAGGTTTCCTTGCCAAAATAGAGGAATCAGATGATTTCTCTAGAGGGAAATTTTCTTGTTTCTTTTTTGTTTTTCCCCTTTTTCTTGCTCGCTAGTTTCTTTGGATTTTTTCCTTTGTCAGATGAAACGAAATTAATCTCGGATTCAAGAGTATTTTCTGATGCATTAGTAGTTTGATTAAAAACAAAAAGAGTTTGACCATACTTCCTGCGAACTTTGTGCTTGAAGAACCGATCACACCGTCGCTGGCATGAGAATCCTTACTCAATTGTGGAGGAGGTGGAACAGTGAAGGCTGGTTGAGGTGCATTAGGAATTTTATCATAAAGATGCTGGATTGTGTGTAAATCAAATCCAAGTATTGGACACGAGCAATAACTTGCTCTTCTGTGACAACTCCACCTTTTGCCGCATCCTCGGTGATTGATGGCAATATGGATTTTATGAACCACTCAGTTAAAAGCTTATTGGGAACATATGTCTTAACCATTCGACAATGACGCCGCCACTCATGAATATGATCTGATATATGGGTAGTGGTAGTCTATTTAAAGTTGGTTAGGAGTTCCAATCTAGTCTTGTATCTGATAGGTAACTGGAAGTGGGTCAAAAAAGTAGTGGCTAAAGTGGTGAAATTATCGAAAGAATCTCTTGGTAATTCAATGTACCATTTAGCAGCTGGACTAATAAGTGTTTTATGGAAGTCTGACCAAATCATCATTTATGGAGTTTGATGAACACCACAAATGAAAGGTCATAACATGATTTGATGGGCCTTCTCCAGGATTTCCGTTAAACTTCAGAATGTCAGATGGTAACTTATGCGGAATTATCAGCCACCAAGGTGCATATAATATGGGATCATTAGTGAGCTGATTTAAATCTGGTGATTCTAAAGTTGCTAGAAATGGCAACTGTTGATTCAAGTTGGGTTGAGCATACCCGGGATATGATGGAATTGGCTGAGCAATAGGTCTTTGCATACCGACATAGGGCATATGCATTTGGTAACCTTGGTATGGTTGTTGAAAAAAACCAGTATAAGGTCATTGTTGATAACCAGGTTGAATGTGTGGTTGTCAATAACCTGCAAAGCTTTGTTGACCAGGACCTTGGTAAGCTTGAGATTGACCAAAACTAGGTTTCTTAAGAAATTTACTGCATAACATAAATAATGACCGAGAGGAATATATATAAGAAATAACCAACAACAACCATAAACACATAAAATCAAATGTTTATTTGGGAAAACCTCAAATCCAGGGAAAAACCCAACCTAATAAGATCTCATTAGCATTGGCCAAAACCCTGGCCAATCCAACCAAGTGGGCCTTCACCGCTCACCTCCAAGTCTTGCATTACAATGAAGTCCTTCCAGCCTTTTATAAGCTCCATTACATATAATAGCATGGGCATAATACTATGGGTGCACAATACCGTGTGCCCCAAAACCATCACTATTTAACTTGGTCAACTTTGACTCTATCTTGAGTCAAGTTTACCTAAAAATTCCCCCCTTAAACTTGACTTAGGGTTCCTTGACTAACTCCAGCCAAACCTACTAAGTGAGACAGTCCCACTCACTCTAGCTCTTACCCCCCTCAGAGTTTTTACCTAGGGTATTGTTAACTCGACATCCCCCCATCACCTAGGTCTAACCCAAACTTTACTAGTGATCACTGAGGGGTACACATGCCTTAGCAGGTCTTACAGTAGTATGCCCATTTACATGCAATAATTTTGACTTCATTATTTTTTTTTTTTTGTTGCTGCTGCGATTCTGATCCATCCTCTCTCAATTTGATTTGCTCAAAAACTTCTATCAAATCACTCCAACTACGAGCCCGAGAACCTCGTAGATTCCAGCACCGATGGCCTCACGTAGCAGAAAACGAACAATTTTCAAAGTCACATGAACACTTTTCTTCTGTTGACCTTCTTTAAATAGCTGCATGAAACCTAAATAATTTGTCAGCATGTTCCAAACCGGTAAATATCGCAAATGTACTGTGATCCCTGGCAATTACGACACTATCTTCCGCACATTCTCCTCGAGGTTCTTCCGCGTACGGTTGTTCCACCATTATTTTCAGACCCAGATCTGTAAAAAACTACATTGATCTCATCAGGCCATATAAACCCCTGACATCAAAGAATCCCTTTGAAGCAAATATCTGGCTCTGATACCAGTTGTTAAGAAATTTACTGCATAACATAAATAATTACCGAGAGGAATATATATAAGAAACAACCAGCAACATGTTAGGTCCCTATAATTCTAGTGATTACCCCATTACTATTGTAGTTGTATCCCTTATTAATATTGTGCCACTATTGTCCCCATATTTTTATTACTGTGCCCCACAAAATCCCTCTATTGTTATTTTTGTGGCTTTATATTATTATTGTTAGGTTGGCTGGGTTATATTGTGACTCCTTAGACTCCTATATATAGAAAGGAGGTTTTGTCATTTGAATCATCCAAAAAATTTTCATTTGTGTAATGTAAAGGAGGTTTCCCCCTCGAAAATGCTGAATTCTAAGGCGTTGATCTCTCTTTTCTACCTTTTTATGAGCTGGTTTCATAACATTTGGTATCAGAGCTTTGGATTCTAGAGTTTCGCTGCTCCAAATAGGTCATCATGGCATTTTCGCTATAACTTTTTTTTTTGTGACATTTCAAATGCGAAAAACAAAACAAATTTGAGATGAAATCACACTGAACCTTGAATCCAAATTTCAGAGCTTTTCGTACTATATTTGGGGAGATGTGATTTGAGGAAGTTGGTCTTTTTGCAGACTCTTGAATTAAATTCCAAACAGGTGACCTAGGGAAAATCGTCATAACTTTCTCTCTGAGCATTGGATTGAAATTTTGTAAGAAGGTATAGAAAGAGGACGGATTGTAGTTTCTTTTATATATTTTGTAGTGGCAAATGTTGAAAAAGTGACACTTGGCACTTCATACAAGTTTGCTCTTCTGGAAAGGTCTATAATCAGGTCATCTTGGGAGATTGTGCATAAATATTTCTTGGAGAATCCAATTTGGATCAAAGTGGTGGCATTGGGAAGAGGACGCCGAGAGCTACTACATATCACAATTTTAGAATTGGATGATCCAAAATTGCAGAGATACATCAAATTCAATATCAAGCTCCTACAAAATGAAAAAAGGTGTGTCATTTTTTAATTGTTTTTGCATAAGCTTGGTTTGAAAAATTAGTTTGAAGGAATTCAAAGGGCATAGTAAAGCATTATTATTGGTAATTGATGCCCCAAGGAAAGAAAATGCAAACACCTAGTAAGCAACATGAAAGCTCTAGCATGACTCATGAAGAAGAGGAAGAAATGCTACATGATATATCAAAATTACAAGACCAAGTGCAACAAATTTCACTCTCACAATAGCTACTAGAAGCTAAGATAAATGGTGTGGAATCTAAGATAAAGGGCGTGGAAGCTAAGATTGATGATTTGAAGATAGATTTGAAGACAAATTTGACAAATTTTCTACAAGAAATACTTACTAAT
>APFE030081731.1:68062-113109 GCA_000404065.3 Pinus taeda | reverse complement strand
TTGTCATTTGAATCATCAAAGAATTGTTCATTTATGTAATGTAAAGGAGGTTGCCCCCTTGAAGAGGTTGAATTCTAAGGCGTTGATCTATCTTTTCTATCTTTTCTTGAGCTGGTTTCATAACAGAGTGAAATTGAACGTATGGTTGCAAAAAAGCTAGAGACTGGTATAATTCAACCTAGTCAAAGTTCTTTCTCTGCTCCAGTAGTATTGGTGCACAAGAAGGATTGATCATGGCACAGGTATCTGGATTATAGGGAGCTCAACAAGCTCACTATTAAAGATAAGTTTCCCATTCCCATCATTGATGAATTACTTAATGAATTGCATGGATAAATTTACTTCACCAAGTTGGATCTTCATTCAGGATATCATCAAATTAGAATGAAGGCTGAAGAAATTCCGAAAACAACATTTAGAACTCATGAGGGTCATTATGAATTTTTGGTCATGCCTTTTGGCCTTACCAATGCACCTTCTACATTTCAAGGTTTGATGAATTCCATTTTCTGTTGGACACCTAATCCTCAATGGGTTAGTGTGGAAACTAAATAGACTAAGTAGTCCAAGAGACCTTGGGATGTGAAACCCAAGAGTCACATATTGTACTTTAAATGTATATCAAATGTTAATAAAAATTGTATTGCATGTTTTATCTTTCATATCTCTCTTGCTGTCCATGTGTGTTTAACATGGTATCAAAGCCATGATGTGTGGCATTTTACATGGGTTTCTCAACTTCTAATTGCGTAGTCTTCTGTCTCACCATTTATGCATTAGGTATTCTATGATGAAATTCCCTGCTAACCCTGACATTTACTCAGCGTTGTCAATTCTCTGTCTCCTTGAATAGCCATGGTCTCCGTTGCATGCAGCGCTGCCCCATCTGATTATCATAACTAAGCGTTCTATTCTTCATTGTACACCTGTCCATAAGAATCTTAACGCTCCACTAATTTGGGCTTTTTTAGAAAGGCGTTTTCTCATTTTTGGGCATTCTCTGCCACACTTCCGCTGCCCTGAATTCGCTCATAATCCAAAACCGCTCCATATTCCTGCACCTCTAGGCTCTGTCCATTAACGCATCTGTCCACGAGTTGTGCGTGCAGGGTTGCGTGGTGAGCAAGGCATACAATTTCTCGTAATTCTGTGTCCTCCTTTTGAAGGTTTCAGCTATCGCATAATTGGTTCTGAAACAAAAATTCGATCACTGTAATCTGGATTTCTACCGAGCTTTCAGTCTCCGCACGGCAGGCCAGTATCTGAGAGCTTGTTCCTCTTCAATCATGATTTAGCTGAGAAATGGCGTTCAGTGGTATCGTTCGCTGGCTACGGCGTCACTGGGAGTCGAACCTGCGACCTAGGCCTTCTGCTTCTCTCCCGGCGAAAGCGAAACTCTCAATCGTCCGTTGATCATTGACCATTATACAGTTTTCAATGTATTGCATATCATTTTTAGCTTTCTGCTCCATATTGAATATCGTTTTGAGCTTTCTGCTCCATATTGAGCTTCAAGCTTGAGGTAGTTGAAACCAAATCTGCGGGTCATGCACGCACTTTGGCCAGAACAACTAATCTCAATACTTGTACCCTAAGTTGTCTCTTTGCGTAGTTGAAAAGGCGCATCTTGGGACTCGATTTGCTGTCAAGAAGCCCTGTACTACTGTTATTTCATCTGTATGCACTTTTTTGTGCCTTGCAAGCCATTACAGTTGATGATTTGTAATCAAGGTAACAAGATTTAGCAGAATCGCTAGTGGGTCCATCTCCAAACAATTACGATGATTACAACTGTAAGGAACATGCCAATGTAAGATATCCATTGATCTAACCGATGTCGTCTTTCGATTATCTTCAGTACAAAATTAGACAAGCCAACAGTATTGAGAATGTCTAGAGCCTTCCGCTATGCTTGCTTCAAACGATCTCTTTGTTCTGCATACTTTGAAAGAACAACCACTCCAGTAGCATAAGCCTCATCAAGCATGTATGATGAATTACATACCAACTGCCTTGCTCGGGTTTCATCATCAAAAATTTTCATTACATGAGCAGAGTCCCCATTCACTCTCTGTAAGAGCTCTGCCCTCTCCTTGGCTTCCATCTGCCGCCTATGATGATGTGAAAGATATTTATCCAGACCAAGCTTCAATGAGTCAACTTCTTCTGCCACTTGCTCCAACTTTCGTTTCCACAGATCGCACTGAGACGCTGGCACTTGTGACTGCCAAAGCCTGTCCATCTCGACGCTGTACGTTTGGATTTGAGATAGATCATGCTTGAGATTCTGTGCGAGGTCGGGATTGCCGCTGTCGTCGTATGACCGTCCGCTTGCAGCATGAAATTTTGCTCCAATGTGAAAATTATATTAATATCGAGAATTTAATGGTGGAAACTGTGTATTTTGAGTTGTTTGTGGCAAAGGGGATCATTTCGAGCCTTTTAACAGTGTGCGATGGCGATTTGAAGAAAAAAAAACTAGTGATTTTGAGTTGTTTGATGGTGAAAACTAAATATTTCGACTCCCTTGATTCATAATCTAATTCTGCTGGTGCATTGAATAATATCCATTCAATGCTTTATATATGTTTTTGCATTGTTTGGTTCATATATAACACTGTTATGACCTTCCAGATTCATATTGACGCGTTGGCATTGCAAGTAATGTTGTTTTGACTCTTGCAAGGGTGGAAAATGTATTCCCGTATATCTCGTGTGGCAAACGTGCATGTTCCATGGTATGTTGAATGCAAAGTTGAATAGTTGAATGCAATATGCTGGTTATATGGTGTGAATACCTGCATTGAATGATCAAACCTGCTTTTTTAATCTATGTGCATTGGTCATTGAGTATGTATGTTAGTTTGGCATAAGCGTTGGTTGGAGAAATATTGGTGGACATGCAGGCATAGTTTTTCTCAGAATTTGTTATCTTGGATTCGAATTCTCTCTGAGCGTGAATACGTAGCATCCATGCCACATTGAACCATTGGCTCCCAGTGTTGTTCGAAGAATGATGGCTTAATTCATTTGATACACAAATCCTTATCTTCAATGTATTGATATTGAGCTGGTCTCCAAGATTTGTCATAAAAAGGGTTTATTGGTTTGTATAGATTGTACTTTTGCAACGCCTGTTAACCAGAAAGCATTAGCACTTGGCGCAGATATTGTATTGCATTCGGTAACTAAATATATTGCAGGGCATAATGATGTTGTTCGTGGCATAAAGACCCTACAGCTTCGTGTACAACAACAAAATTCAATAGCTTTAAGGATTGTCCGCACTTTAGAGGCACATCCAAAAGTTTCTCATGTCCATTGTTATTTCGAAGATTTCCATCCTCATCCATTCCATCAAAGAACTGAGACATTTCTATTAATGTAGTCTGAGCTGTTAAAAGGGCACCCTCATCAATTGGAGGATTAATTGGAATGACAGAGTTCAATGTTCATAAGCATTGGGGGCTGTCTATATTCTTTAAAGTTGCGGTTATTTGGCATTGTGTGAGATATTTGTGCAACATTGTCATTAAATGGAGAAAATTGATGATGCATTACAGTTGTTAAATAGTCTAATCTTTTCCACTGTTGATGGGATGGTAAAAGTTAGTAAGGAAACTCTTTTTAACATTCAAACTTGCTTGCAAAATGTACAAGAAAAGATCGATTTTTTGCAGCTTGAATCATAGCTACAGCAAGAAGAGCTACATCAAAATAGACACCATTCTAAACCTATTTTTGTTCAGAACATTGAGACAACCACCCATCAGCAGCATGTTAATAATGTTACAGTTCATTCAAATAAAGCAGCAGTTGTATATGCAGATGCAGAAACTCAGTCTGCACTTCCCAAGCTCATCATCAGACCTTGGGAATAGCTTGTCCACAACAAGCATAGAATCGGTCTTGGATATGACAAGGACTTGTCCTTTCATATTCCAGACTATGCCAAGCCCATTCAGTTTCAGAGTGTTGGATTCATTCATGACAGTTCACCTGCTCCTTATGACAGTTTAGCTTCAACTGTTCCAGACTCTGCCCCTCTTCCACAGCAACAACAACAACAACAAAATGTGAAATGCCAACACTGTGACCGAGTTGGCCATTTGAAAGATCACTGTTTTGATCTTCATCCATGTAAGCACTGTCATAAAACCACCCATTCTTCACACAGATGCTTCAGCAACAAACGTTCCTGCAAGAACAAAGATTCATCTTGGATGGATCGCTTCTTGGCAATGGGCATCAACAGCCAAGAAGATATTCCAAACACATGTCAGAACTTGTTCTAGAATATTGAACAGTCTTGCAGTTGAGTTTTCTCCATCATCTCACCTTGTATCTGACAGGGGGGGAAATGATGGTCATCTACAAGCTTCAAATTCACATCAAGTGAGCGTGCGCCACAACCAGTCACACCAATTTCAGAGTTGTAGCCAAAGAAAAAGATGCCCGTGAACATGCCTTCAATTGGCAATCTGGGACACTTCCTCTAGCAGAAGACTTCAGCTTCTTGCCAGCTTTGGAAGAGTCCCGGGAACAAAATTTAGAACACTTCCTCTAGCAGAAGACTCCAGCTTCTTTCTAGCTTTGGAAGAGTTCCAGGAATTGCATTAAGCATTCCAGAGTTGTTGGTCATCCTTAAACCATCACAGGTTGAGACTTCCCTTTTGAGGTTGATGTTTTACCTTTTATGCGGGGTGAGACCTCCCTTTTATGGTTGAAGGTTTCCCTCTTTAAAACAATAGGATCACTTCCTCTAGCAGAAGACTTCAGCTTCTTGCCAGTTTTGGAAGAGTTCCGGGAACTGCACTAAGCGTTCCAGTGTTGGTGTCCATCCTTAAACCACCGCCCTTTATACCAACATTTCATAGAACACATTCAGCCTAGTGCTGCCATGCATTTTTGCACATTTTGTATTTCAGCTCTCTTCTTGGACTCATACATAACCCTTCGGATTAAGGGGGGGAATGTTGGACACCTAATCCTAAATGGGTTAGTGTGGAAGCTAAAGAGACTAAGCAGTCCAAGGGATCTTGGGATGTGAATCCCAACGGTCACCATATTGTACTATAAATGTATATCTATTGTTAATAAAATTGTAATGCAAGCTTTATCTTTCCTATCTTTCTCGCTCCCCAGGTGTGTTTAACATAGAGCAACAGAATTGAATTCTACATGATCTCACTCGAAACATTTCATCAGAAATGGATACAAATGAAACTATGGAACATAAAAAAGAAATGGAGAGAATGTTTAAGAAGGTGAAAAGGGCATGGGAAAAATGAATCCTTTTCAATAGAAGAATGAAAAAGTTCACATGAAATTTTCCCACAGGTAGAGCAATAGAATTGAATTCTACCTAATCTCACTCGAAAAATTTCACCAGAAATGAATGCAAAATGGAATACAAAACATAACAAGATGCATATGAAACATAAGAGAAAGACTTGCTATACTCACAACCACAGGAATCTCATGAAATAGAGCCATTTCCTTTCATTAAGTCTCTGTAAAAATATACAGTGCAGAAACAAAGTTTCTTTCCCACAGTCTCCCAGAAGTTACAAGCCAACCAACCCACTTGCTTTGCAAATGGTTTGCATACAATATATAAAATGTGCTATGAAGAGATAGAACGACGAAGGGTCACCAAATGAAGGTGGAGAGCCAACCATCATCTATAGGTGTAGCATTACAAACATGAAAAATGGCTTGGGTGACCCTTTGCCTTCTTTTGCCACTTGTATAATTGACCATATGGAGTGAAAATATTTATAAAACCGTCATGCTCCTCCTGTGCGTCATGCTCTTTTCCAGGTGACTTTTGGAGGCCTTCCTGATGTCCAACTTGAGTGAATGATAGCTTGTTGGAAATATTGTCCTATTTAATTTCCAACTCCACTGGAACGTTTTGATTTGGAGTTAATTTTCCCTGTTAGAAATCAAATCTCCCAAGACTGGTCAAACTGTGCCAGATGAGGCTGCCTCAAGGAAGTGTGCTGTTGCGGGAAACTTGTGAATGCCTTACGCAACCCCAAATTGAGCTCATGATAGCTCAGTGGAAATCCCTATGTGTCTACTTTCCAAACCAGCTATAATTTTGCAATTTGAAGTTCATTTGCTTTGTCAAGGATCAAATCTTCCAATACAGGTCGAACTGTGCCAAATGAGGCTTCCTAAAGGAAGAGTGTTGTTACAGTCAACTTTTGAATGCCTTCCTCAACTCGAAATTGAGCTCATGATATCTCATTGGAAATATGTGTGTCTCTAGTTATCGTTTAGAGCATCAAGAAAGTCATTTGGCCAACCGAGATAGGTGAAAACGTGATTTTCCCGAGGTCGCTCCAGAGGTGCATCAATTCTCCCAAGGCAATTGTATTTTTGACATTTCTTCAAAACCATAACACCTGTGTAAAAAGTGAAGGATTTTTTTCTTTCTTGGTCTATTTTCAACAAAAACCTCTCTCAGTGTTTCCAAATTCATCTTCCATTGCTCAGAAACATTATTTGAGTGAAACATATCCTGATGTGTGGGACAAGGGATTTGTCGGAATGAAGCGGACTGAAGGGGATAAGGAGCTTCTAAATTCTTGAGGAAATTTTTGGAAGTATGGAGGGATGTTAGGAAGTAGGGGAAAGTGGAATCTCAGAAATTGAGTGAGGGGAAGGGGTCAAAAAAGGAAAAACACAGGCCCAACCATAGCAAATTGATAGGTTGTAGCAAGAAACTAGGGTTTATGTGAAAATGAGGAATTTGGGGGATCTCAGTGATGGGAAGTGTTTGATAAGGTATATTATGGATAGGGGAAGGTGTATGAACATTAGGATACAATTTTTCTGATGATTTAACCATCCAAGAGAAATTAGCTTCAAAACCCTAGGAGAGGGAAATGAACCTTGCCATAGGCGCAACTGAAACATGAACAAGGTGTGAAATGACCCAATGGAGCTTGACATGATGATGTTAACCCTTTGAATGATGGTAGAATCAGCTGAATAGTGACATAGAATTTTATTTGGACAACTTTGACAAGGGTAAAATCAAACCCTAGACCTAATGCCTAATGACCAAATTTTACTTGAAGACTCACTGAAATGATAAAATTTGACCTTGACACCTTAAAATGACTTGTGTAAGAGCATGTTTGATCACTGAAAGAAGGTTGCAAAGACTGACACTAACATAGGCATCAATGGGGGATGGTAGCTCCTTGGAGGTGCCAAGAACAATAGATCTCTGGAAGAGCTAGACAATGCCTTTTGTCCATTGGGCTATGGAGTCCATTATTCCGACAAACCAACATGACTCAATTTATTGATTGAAACTTGACTCAAACTAAATCAATACAAATTGACATGACTAAAAAACTTGACTGAACTTAAAACTTAAATATTGGTGGTAGTGCATGACCACCTTTATTTCTTACAAGACTATATATCATCAAACTATATTAAACTACCATTGTAACCAATCAAGAAGGTGGCTTCTTGAATGATTCTTCCGATCAGATCTTCTAGTCAATAATTGATATTGGTAATTGGGCATCCAAAAACATAATTGGCCATAATCTCCTTCATCACTGAATACTGCAATAATGACCTTCACTGTTGTCTGCAACAAATCTGCCATTGGATCATGAAAGACATGAACATTTACCTCCTGCTGAAGAAACAAGATGTCTTTTTCTTGTGACGCCGACCTCAATTCATAAGTAAGAGTAGTTCCATGGTCTTCAAACAATTTTGAACAAGTAGATGAGTTGATTTCCTCTTCAAAAAACATTTCAAGACATGAGAAATATGAAGAAGAATCTGAATGGCAATTTTTGAATGTTCTGGTCTTCTACAGTCTGAATATATTTTTGATCATCTTGACATGATATGAAAGCCATATTTTCATTACATTCATCACATTCATCAATCATGAGAAAAGCAACTTCGGATGATTCTTGAAACCCAACACTAACATTTTTATCATCTACCATACATTCATCCAAATAAAGCTTTTCACTTACTTGAACAAAGTTCTCATCTTGTTGTCCATGAGCTGATTGGATTACCTCTTCATGAAGGCTTTTTTCTGATGACATGAGAACATTTGGACTCAAAACTTTGTCTTCTTCAATGGACGAATCTGAAATGACACTTTTTCTTTCATCACTTTTAGCCATAAGGAATTGTTCAATCTACTGATCTATTTCATGAAATTCATGCAAAATTCTTTCATCTTCCACTGTACTACAATCTTGATCATGTTGCAAATTTTCATGATCGTCTTTACGCTACTGAAAGGGAATTTCATACAGGGCTTCTATGATCTCATGATCCATAAAATTAACATCCACACAATATTTTTCAAGGCTCTCAGTAAAACCATAAGCATGCTTGCAACAATCATGAACTAGATTCAATGATAGATAAGAGTCTTTATATCTTTCAATGAACAGGTCATGAAAATCCTTTAGACTGTAAATACAAGCAGCAGACAAATTTTCTTACCAAGATTGGGCTTCACCTCCTAGAGTGGCCATGAATATCCTCATTAAGCAATCTTCAGGAAAATAAACTTTGAACTTGCGAATATGCATGTGAAATCGAACAAGATGTAAAGTAGTGTCCTTCTTACCATCATCTTTAAAAATAGGCAGATTCTTTGACCAATCTACCTTCGAAATTTTATTTGGAAAGCCTGAAATGTGATCTCGGCTCATGGGAGCATATCTTCTTGCGTATCTTTTAAGATATATCAAAGTTGCTGATCTCAAAGCAGTGGAGTCATCATGAAGCACCTGATTGCTATATTCTTTAGTGAGAAGAGTGGCCAGGTGAATGATTTCAGCCATGTTCTTATGTCTAATCGTTGTTCACCATCAACCATCAGAGCGGAACTTGAGATATGTCCTGGGGCAAGACAATCTTCAAGCAAACCATTTTATCCCCAGTATGGTCGCCATTATGTTAAAACCTAAATCCACCTTAGGCTAAAGGAAGGAAAAATTCAGGGTAACCACAAACCACGCTCAGTCTGGTAGCTAGCCCTACCAGAACAGGAGAGGGCTCTCTCCAAGTCACACTCAGTTAATAAGTAAATGAAATGGCCTGAGATGACTTACAATGAACTATTCGTCTTAGGCTAGTAAGTGGAAATGAAAATAATGAATGATTTTGTGAATGACTGTGTTTCTGGGATTTTATGGGACCACACAACTTCAATGAACAAAGAATTTAACATGAAGGTACAGATTATTTCGTGAGGCAAGGTAAGCTGAAAGCATAGCAATTTAGTTTTGAAATATGGTGTGATGGAAAGATTGATTAAGAAGTTGAAAAGGGCATGGGCGACATGAATCTTTTTCAAACAGAAGAAAGAACACTGTATATGAAATTTTCCCACAGGTAGAGCAATAGAATTGAATTCTACCTCATCTCACTCAAACAATTTCACCAGAAATGGATACAAATGAAACTATGGAACATAACAAAGAAATAGAGAGAATGTTTAAGAAGGTGAAAAGTGCATGGGCAACATGAATCCTTTTCAACAGAAGAATGAAACAGTGCACATGAAAATTTTCCACTAGTAGAGCAATAGAATTGAATTCTACCTGATCTCACTCGAAAAATTTCACCAGAAATGAATGCGAAATGGAATACAAAACATAACAAGATACATATGAAACATAAGAGAAAAACTTGCTATACTCACAACCATAGGAATCTCATGAAATAGAGCTACTGCCTTTCATTAATTCTCTGTAAAAATATACAATGTAGAAACAAAGTTTCTTTCCCACAGTCTCCCAGAAGTTACAAGCCAACCAACCCACTTGATTTGCAAATGGTTTGCATACAATATATAGAATGTATTATGAAGAGATAGAACGACCAAGGGTAACCAAATGAAGGTGGAGAGGCAACCATCAGCTACATGTGTAGCATTACAAACATGAAAAATGGCTTGGGTGACCTTTTGCCTTCTTTTTCCACTTGTATAACTGACCATATTGAGTGAAAATATTTATAAAACCACCATGCTCCTCCTGTGCGTCGCGCTCCTTTCCAGGTGACTTTTGGAGGCCTTCCCAATGTCTAAATTGAGCACAGGATAGCTTGTGGGAAATATTTTCCTATCTACTTTCCACCTGCATTGGAACGTTTTGATTTGGAGTTAATTTTCCCTATCAAAAATCAAATCTCCCAAGCCTGGTCAAACTATGCCAGATGAGGCTGCATCAAGGCAGAGTGTTGTTGCAGGTAACGTTTGAATGCCTTACTCAACCCCAACGTGATCGCATGATAGCTCATTGGAAAGCTCTGTGTGTCTACTTTTCAACCCAACTAGAATTTTACACTTTGGAGTTCATTTTCTCTGTCAAAGATCAAATCTCCCCATACTGGTCAAACTGTGCCAAATGAGGATGCCTAAAGGCAGAGTGTTGTTACAGTCAACTTTTGAATGCCTTCGTCAACTCCAAATTGAGCTCATGATAGCTCATTGGAAACCCGCTTATCACTAGTTATCATTTGGATCATCCAGCAAGTCATTTGGCCAACTGAGATAGGAGAAAACTTGATTTCCCCGAGGTCGCTCCAGAGGTGCATCAATTCTCCCAAGGCATTTGTATTTTTGACATTTCTTCAGAACTATAACACCTGTATAAGAAGTGAAGGATGTTTTTATTTCTTAGTCTGTTTTCAACAAAAACCTCTCTCAGTTTTTCCAAATTTATCTTCCATTGGTCAGAAACATTATTTGAGTGAAACATATCCCGATGTGTGGGACAAGGGATTTGCCGGAATGAAGCAGAATGAAGGGGATATGAAGCTTCTAAATTCTTGAGGAAATTTTGGGAAGTATGGAGGGATGTTAGGAAGTAGGGGAAAGTGGAATCTCGGAAATTGAGTTAGGGAAGGGGTCCAAAAAGGCAAAACACAGGCCCAACCATAGAAAATTGCTAGGTTGTAGCAAGAAACTAGGGTTTATGTGAAAATGAGGAATTTGGGGGATCTCAGTGATGGGAAGTGTTTTATAAGATATATTATGGATAGGGGAAGGTGTATGAGGATTAGGATACAATTTTTCTGATGATTTGACCATCCAAGAGAAATTAGCTTCAAACCCCTAGGAGAGGGAAATGAACCTTGCCATAGGCGCAACTGAAACATGAACAAGGTGTGAAATGACCCAATGGAGCTTGACATGATGATGATAACCCTTTGAATGATGGTAGACTCAGCTGAATAGTGACATAGAATGTTATTTGGACAACTTTGACAAGGCTAAAATCAAACCCCAAACCTAATGCCTAATGACCAAATTTTACTTGAAGACTCACTGAAATGATAAAATTTGACATTGACACCCTAAAATGTCTTGTGTAAGAGCATGTTTGATCACTGGAAAAAGGCTGCAAAGACTGACACTAACATAGGCTCCAATGGGGGATGGTAGCTCCTTGGAGGTGCCAAGAACAACAGATCTCTGGAAGAGCTAGACAGTGCCTTTTGTTCATTGGGCTATGGAGTCCATTATTCCGACAAACCAACATGACTCAATTTATTGACTGAAAATTGACTCAAACTGACTCAATTCAAACTGACATGACTAAAAAACTTGACAGAACTTAAAACTTAAAGCTTGGTGGTAGTGCATGACCACCTTTATTTCTTACAAGACTATATATCATCAAACTATATCAAACTCCCAATGTAACCAATCAGGAAGGTGGCTTCTTGAATGATTCTTCCGATCAAAACTTCTGGTCAATAATTGATATTGGTAACTGGGCATCCAAAAACATAATTGGCCATAATCTCCTTCATCACTGAATACTGCAATAATGACCTTCATAGTTGTCTGCAACAAATCTGCCATTGGATCACGAAAAACATGAACATTTACCTCCTGCTGAAGAAACAAGATGTCTTTTTCTTGTGATGCCGACCTCTTTTCAAAAGTAAGAGTAGTTCCATGGTCTTCAAACAATTCTAAACAAGTAGATGAGTTGATTTCCTCTTCAAAAAACATTTCAAGACATGAGACATATGAAGAAGAATCTGAATGGCAATTTTGAATGTTCTGGTCTTCTACAGTCTGAATATATTTTTGATCATCTTGACATGATATGACAGCCATATTCTTATTACATTCATCACATCCATCAATCATGAGAAAAGCAAATTCGGATGATTCTTGAAACCCAACACTAACATTTTTATCATCTACCATACATTCATCCAAAGAAAGCTTTTCACTTACTTGAACAAAGTTCTCATCTTACTGTCCATGAGTTGATTGGATTACCTCTTCATGAAGGCTTTGTTCTGATGACATGAGAACATTTGGACTCAAAAATTTGTCTTCTTCAATGGATGAATCTGAAATGACACTTTTTCTTTCATCACTTTCAGCCATAAGGAATTCTTCAATTTGCTGATCTATTCATGAAATTCATGCAAAATTCTTTCATATTCCACCGTACTACAATATTGATCATGTTGCAAATTGTCATGATCGTCTTTACGCTGCTAAAAGGGAATTTCATACAGGGCTTCTATGATCTCATGATCCATAAAATTAACATCCGCACAATATTTTTCAAGGCTCTCAGTAAAACCATAAGCATGCTTGCAAAAATCATGAACTAGATTCAATGATGGATAAGAGTCTTTATATCTTTCAATGAACAGGTCATGAAAATCCTTTAGACTGTAAATACAAGCAACAGGCAAATTTTCATACTAAGATTGGACTTCACCTCCTAGAGTGGCCATGAATATCCTCATTAAGCAATCTTCAGGAAAATCAACTTTCAACTTGTGAATATGCATGTGAAATCAAACAAGATATAAAGCAGCATCCTTCTTACCATCATCTTTAAACATAGGCAGATTATTTGACCAATCTACCTTCATAATTTTATTTGGAAAGCTTGGAATGTGATATCGGCTCATGGGAGCATATCTTCTTGCGTATCTTTTAAGATATCTCAAAGCTGCTGATCTCAAAGAAGTGGAGTCATCATGAAGCACCTGATTTCTATATTCTTCAGTGAGAAGAGTCGCCAGGTGAATGATTTCAGCCATCTTCTTATGTCTGATCTTTGTTCACCATCAACTATCAGAGCTGAACTTGAGATATGTCCTGGGGCAAGAAAATCTTCAAGCAAACTATTTTATCCCCAGTATGGTCGCCATTATGTTAGCACCTAAATCTGCCTCAGGCTGAAGGAAGGAAAAATTCAGGGTAACCACAAACCACGCTTAGTTTGGTAGCTAGCCCTACCAGAACAGGAGAGGGCTCTCTCCGAGTCACACTCAGTTAATAAGTAAATGAAATGGCCTGAGATTAATTACAATTAACTATTTGTCTTAGGCTAGTAAGTGGAAATGAAAATAATGAATGATTTTGTGAATGATTGTGTTTCTGGGATGATATGGGACCACTCGACTTCAATGAACAAAGAATTTAACATGAAGGTACAGATTATTTCGTGAGGCAAGGTAGGTTGAAAGCATAGCAATTTAGTTTTGAAATATGGCAGGATGGAAAGATTGATTAAGAAGTTGAAAAGGGCATGGGCGAAATGAATCCTTTTCAAACAGAAGAAAGAACATTGTATATGAAATTTTCCCACAGGTAGAGAAATAGAATTAAATTCTACATGATCTCACTCGAGAAATTTCACTAGAAATGGATACAAATGAAACTATGGAACATAACAAAGAAATGGAGAGAATGTTTAAGAAGGTGAAAAGAGCATGGGGAACATGAATCCTTTTCAACAGAAGAATGAAACAATGCACATGAAATTTTCGCACAGGTAGAGCAATAGAATTGAATTCTACCTGATCTCACTCGAAAAATTTCACCAGAAATGAATGCGAAATGGAATACAAAACATAACAAGATAGATATGAAACATAAGAGAAACACTTGTTGTACTCACAACCACAAGAATCTCATGAAACAGAGCTGCTGCCTTTCATTAATTCTCTGTAAAAATATACAATGCAGAAACAAAGTTTCTTTCCCACAGTCTCCTAGAAGTTACAAGCCAACCAACCCACTTGTTTTGCAAATGGTTTGCATACAATATATAGAATGTACTATGAAGAGATAGAACGACCAAGGGTCACCAAATGAAGGTGGAGAGCCAACCATTAGCTACAGGTGTAGCATTACAAACATGAAAAATGGCTTGGGTGACCCTTTGCCTTCTTTTGCCACTTGTATAACTAACCATATGGAGTGAAAATATTTATAAAACGGTCGTGCTCCTCCTGTGCATCACGCTCTTTTCTAGCTGACTTTCGGAGGCCTTCCCAATGTCAAAATTGAGAACAAGATAACTTGTTAGAAAGCTTGTCCTGTCTACGTTCCAACCCCACCAGAACTTGTTGATTTGGAGTTCATTTTCCCTGTCAAAAATCAAATCTCCCAAGACTGTTCAAATTGTGCCAGATGAGGCTTCCTCAAGGAAGAGTGTTGTTGCGGGCCACTTTTGAATGCCTTACTCAACCCCAAATTGATATCATGATATCGCATTGGAAATCTCTATGTGTCTACTATCCAATCCAACTGGAATTTTGGAATTTGGAGTTCAGTTGCTCTGTGAAAGATCAAATCTCCCAATACTGGTTGAACTGTGCCAAATGAGGCTTCCTAAAGGCAGAGTGTTGTTACAGTCAACTTTTGAATGCCTTCCTCAACTGAAAATTGAGCTCATGATATCATATTGGAAAGATGATTGTCCCTAGTTATTGTTTGTATTATCAAGAAAGTCATTTGGCCAACTGAGATAGGAGAAAACTTGATTTTCCCGAGGTCACTCTAGAGGTGCATCAATTCTCCCAAGGCAATTGTAGTTTTGACATTTCTTCAGAACCATAACACCTGTGTAAAAATTGAAGGAGGTGTTTCTTTCTGGGTTTGGTTTCAACAAAAACCTCTCTTAGTTTTTCCAAATTCATCTTCCATTGCTCAGAAACATTATTTGAGTGCAACATATCCCGATGTGTGGGACAAGGGATTTGCTGGAATGAAGCGGAATGAACGGCATAGGAAGATTCTAAATTCTTGAGGAAATTTTGGGAAGTATGGAGGGATGTGAGGAAGTAGGGGAAAGAGGAATCTCAAAAATTGAGTGAGGGGAAGGGGTCCAAAAAGGCAAAACACAGGCCCAACCATAGAAAATTGCTAGGTTGTAGCAAGAAACTAGGGTTTATGAGAAAATTAGGAATTTGGGGGATTTTAGTGATGGGAAGTGTTTGATAAGGTTTTATGGATAGGGGAAGGTGTATGAACATCAGGATACAAGTTTTCTAATGATTTGACCATCTAAGAGAAATTAGCTTCAAAACCCTAGGAGAGGGAAATGAACCTTGCCATAGGCACAACTGAAACATGAAAAAGGTGTGAAATGAGCCAATGGAGCTTGACATGATGATGATAACCCTTTGAATGATGGTAGACTTAGCTGAATAGTGACATAGAATGTTATTTGGACAAATTTAACAATGGTAAAATCAAACCCCAGGCCTAATGCCTAATGCCTAATGACCAAATTTTACTTGAAGACTCACTGAAATGATAAAATTTGACCTTGACACCTTAAAATCACTTGTGTAAGAGCATGTTTGATCACTGGAAGAAGGCTGCAAAGACTGACACTAACACCACCAAGGTGTATATTGTAGTTTTTCGATTGGTTTGGTAATCCCTTTATCTAGATTTCTAGAGTAGTCACTTTCGTTCCTTTTCGACTCCTTAAAAGAATATGTCCATCTAAACACTTGTCATTTCAGGCTCATTAAAAATCGAAGGCGGCTAGAGTCATCTTTAGCTTTTTCTCAACTATTAAAAATTGAAAAATAAAAGTTGTGTCAAAGCGTCATTAAAATTTATTTAATATGGAATAACATTTTCCCCCTTAATTTTAGAGTTGATCAAGTAATCCACAATCGTGGAAGAAAGTCAATCAAAACCCCATTGTTCGTGGAGACTAGCGAGTCAACCATCTTTGACTCTGGAAACAAAACCATTCTAGGCAAAATAGTCTCGTTTAACTGAGTCAAATTCCCCTGATTTATTTGGAACTTGTGTTTCAACATCATCAGAGACTACAATTACTCTGATAATTTCTGGTTCAACTACCTTTATAGAAGAAGTTCTGCAGTTACAAGAGGACATTAGAACTGATCCTATTGTAATGGTAGACACTTATATACCTTAAACAACTCCATCTAGGGCTGATCTAGAAACTGAAGTTCACTTACCTGAACATCTAGAAGTTGAGTTCCAGAATTTAGAAGGTGTCACCCCTCCAGTGTCTGTTACTACAGAAGCTATACCTTCTTCGGCTCCAAAAATATTTTACAGACCTGATGGTCTACCTATTCCACCTGGATTGATTGTTATAGAAGAGATTGTAGAGGATCTTCCATCCAGTACTCCATTGCATTTTGGACTGGGATCTACCTATATCCTTCTACTACTGAAGTTAGTTCTTTTAATCATCCTTCATCGCAAGTTCCTGTCAAATCGCTAGGAAATATTTTGGATAGAATAAATATGTCTGAGCAACCATCAACATCTAAGATTGTGTCCTCTTATACAACAACAATAGAACCTCTTGCTGCTACTCCGATGATGTTTCCTGGTATACCATCTGTCCCAACTAGTTATCAACCACTAGCTGGAGTCCACCTAAGGACTGTTTCGACGACATGGTCTGTTCCTATTTGTTCATCCGGAATCCTATCTGGCATTTCTTATGTTGAAACTCGGCAAATTGATCCTACATGCTAGTATCAATTGGGCAGTCCAGTTTTCAAAGACGAATATATCCTTTGAGCACTGGATTTCCACCATATGGGGGGTAGTATGCTTTTGCATCGTTCCCTCCTGGAGAACAACCATATGAGGGTTCACAACAAAACTCAGGTCAAACTGGAAATACATCCAGTGGTTGGGTACCAATACTGCCTCAACAACCAAGAGTTGTATATTCAATGCAACCAACTCAACCTGTGTCAAATATTCCCACTACACCTACCATTGTCACTGTGTCGCAAGTACAAGCAATGCCTATTGTATGTCAACCTCAAGTCTCTTAGGCTACAATACAACAAGATTTTGTTTCCACAGTTCAATTAAAACCTTAGATAAGTGCTTCCTTAACTAGAAAGACTCAGAATCAAATGGGTACTATCACTCCTCATCTTGGTCAATCATCCAGTATTAGACAACAACAAATGGTCCAACAACCATGGCTAGTACAATATCAACAACTGCAATTCTAGCAAGCTTACCAAGTACCTGAGCAACAAGGCTTTGTAGGTAATGGGCAATCGTATTTTCAAAATGGTTATCAACAACCATACTATAATGGTTATACCCATCAATCTTACCAAAGTTATCAGCTTCAGATACATTATGCTAGTATGCAAAGACCTACTGCTCAGGCAATCCCATCTTATCTTGGGTATGCTTCGCCAAACTTGAATCAACAGTTGCCTTTTGTAGCAACTTTAGAATTACCAGATCTGAACCGACTAAAAAATGATCCAATTTATTATGCCCTTTGGTGGCCAGTGATTCCTCATAAACTTCCTTCTGATATTCCTAAATTCAATGGAAATCTGGGTGAAGATCTATCGAATCACATAATGAATTTTCATTTGTGGTGTTCATCTAACACCCTCAATGATGATTCGATAAGACTTTGCCTTTTTCAGCAAACGCCAACTATTTCAGCAAAGAAATGGTACATTGAATTGCCTAAAGCTTCATTTTATAACTTCAGCGCCCTTGCCACTACCTTTTTAACCCACTTTCAGTTACCCATAAGGTACGAAATGGAAATAGAACTCCTTACCAACTTTAAACAGACAACAACCACTCACATATATGATCATATTCATGAGTGGCGACGTCGTCGTCGAATGGTAAAGACGTATGTTCCTAATCAACTTCTAGCTTAGTGGTTTATTAAGTCATTATTACCTTCTATTACTGAAGATGTGGCGAAGGGAGGAGTTGTTACTAAAGAGCAAGTCATTGCTCGTGTACAATATTTAGATTTGATCTATACTTAGTCTGGCATGCTCTATGACAAAATTCTTGATGCTCCTAGACCAGAGTTTTCTGTTCCTCCCCCTCCTAAATCAAATAGGGACTCTCATGCCGGTGATGGCATGATTGGTGCCTTAAGTACGTAAACTGCAAAGGCTCCATCTGTTAAAGCTCTTACAGTCTCTAGTAAAAAAGCAAATGATAAAAAACTTGCCTCAGAGGTTAATTCTGTGTCATCTAACAAGGACAAAGAACCAAAGCAATCAGGGGGCAAGAAGAAAGGGAAAAACAAAAAGAAGAAATAGGAAGATTCGACTCTTGAGAAATCTTCTGGAAACCCTGCTGGGTGAAGGAAACCTAATCCGCCATGTTTCATATGTAATGAGGATCATTTTATGAGAGATTGTCCACACCGAAATGAGATTGCGAAGTTTTTAAAAACTTCAACTACCTCGGCGGTATTGACTGATCCATTTCCAAACCCAGAAACTAATCTAGTTGCTATCGATAATACTTCCCCATCCCAAGTGCTTATGTTATCCATCTTGAGACAGAAAAATGATGCTTTGATATCGGCAAGGAATAAAGATTATGGGAATCTATAGGTATCGAACAACAAGGCTACAAATAAACCTAGTATTTTGACAACAACTTCATCAGAAGTTGTGCCACCCATTATTCTTGAATTAACTATAAAGCCGCCAAAGGGAGTAGTACATAAATTGACATTTGATCCTCATGCCCAAGCAACACAGAATTATAATATAGTGGAAGATCTGGCTGAATCGCCATCTGCTATGTTTCTCAATTGAAGTACTGTAGAATTGTCCCTCCCAAAAGCAGGCTTTGTTATCAGCAATAGGTGGGGTTGACCTAGCGGATTCTAATCTTGTGGCCTTTAACCATAAAGGATATGAACCTCAGTCACCAGCCCAACTTACTTTCCTTATACAGGTGAAAATCCTCAACAAAACTATTCAACAAATAATCATTGATGAAGGGGCATCTACCTGTATTATGTCAATGGGTTGCTGGAAAAATTTAGGCTCACCACCCTTGTCATGATCATCAACGACATTAAAAGTGTTCTATGGAAGAACATACACACCATATGGGATATTAAGTGACTTGCAAGTTGAACTACGGGACAAGACAGTAGAAATTGAAGTCGAGGTCACTGATGGAAACCTTGACTACAATATCTTACTAGGCAGGCCCTGGATTTACGCTATGGCTGCTGTTGTGTTAACATATTTTAGAAAGATTGCATTTCCCTTCCAAGGAGGAATTACAATCGTTGACCAACTAACCTTTTTTCCCAATAGTTCACAAGTTACTGGAAGCATTATGATGATCCATGGATGCTCTCAATCGCTTAAAAATGTCAGAGTAGGTCTCCTAAAAGACCCTGCCTTAATGGGTACTTTTTTCGTCCTGCCTCTGAGTAATCTGGTGGAAGTGGCCACAGTGGAAACCTGTCATATTATATCTTCTACATCATCAAATATTAAGAAGAAATCTGAAAATTTGATAAAATGGATCATCACCAGGTATTACCCCCAAGCCCCATAGAAATTTTGTAGCAATCAATTTTCTATGCCTGGATGGAAAACCCAAATCAACACTCATCGAGTGTTTAGATAGACAATTCTCTAGAATATGGCACCTCTTCCGGTCCTTGGTCTCGTGCACATTCTATAGGCGAAGGAATCATTCATTCAATGATGATAGGAGAGGCATCATGGGAAGATTACCACCATCGTTCCCATCTTCAAGATAACAACGAAGATTATTCTAGCGAACTTAATCATCCTTGAGTTTTTGATTTTCTATCAAATACTATAAATACGGTGGATTCCGAGTGAAATTGGTCCAATATTGAAGAGACTATAGCCATTAGTATCTCGACTAAACCTGATGTTGTAGAGAATATTCATGTTGGAAAATCTTGTTCTCCTTCAGAACTAGAAATATATTGCACTCTCTTTCATGAATTCAGAGATGTCTTTTCATGGTCATATGAAGAATGATAGGCATTGACTCGAGCATCGTTGAACATGAAATCAAGGTGTATCAAGATGTCAAACCAGTATGACAATGGCTTCGACCGGTTCACCCTAAGAAAGTCACTACCATTAAGGAAAATTTTGAAAAGCTTTTACATGTTGGTTTCATTTACCCTCTTCCTCTCACTAATTAGGTATCGAATATTGTTCTTGCGATAAAAAAACAAGGAATGATTAGAGTGTGCATCGATTATAGGGATGTAAATCAAGCTTGTCTGAAGGACAACTACTCTACACCCTTCATCGACCGGATAATTGATGAATGTGTTGGATGCGAAATCTTTTCATTTATGGATGTATTCCCTGGATACAATCAAATCAATATCCGCCCACAGGACCAGTCGAAGACTGCATTTATATGTCCATGTGGCACATTCGCATACCATAAAATACCTTTTGGTTCGAAGAATGCATGTGAAACCTTTCAGAGGGCAATGAACTACGCCTTCCATGACATCAAGCACATTGTTCAATCATATCTCAATGATCAATCAGCTCATTCTCAAAAGCAGACTGATCATCCGCAACATTTGAGAGCTATATTTCTACATTTCCGACACTACAAGATACGACTCAATCCACATGAGTTTGTGTTTTGTGTTGGTTCTGGTCGATTACTTGGTTTCGTGTTTTCTAAGGACAGAATTCGATTCAACCCATGTAAGGTTCAGGAAATCATTGACGTGCCTCCACCTTCAAATTTGCTTCAGATTCAGAAACTCCAAGAGAAAGAAAACTTTTTCATGAGGTTCATTCCAAATTACACTGAAATTGCTAAAGGTTATACACATCTTTTGAAAAAATAAGTACCCTTTAACTGGGATCAGGTTGCGCAAGCTTCTTTTGATGCTTTAAAATATTCCCTAGTAGAATCATTAATGTACACTCCTTATTATAAAAAATACTTTAACCTATATCTCGCCGCTATAGATACAACTGTCGCCATGCTTTTAGTACAAAAAGACAATGGAATAGAACAACCTGTGTATTATTTAAGTCGCAACTTAAATGATACAGAAAGCAAGTACTCCTATGTTGAAAAGCTACCTTAGCAACTATTCAAGCCATTCAGAGATTTCGACACTATATACTCTTTCGCAAAACCACCATTTTGTCAGATTGCAACCTTATGACCTACATTCTGTTGCGTTAGTTACTAGGGGGAAAATATTCTAAATGGATAGCCATTTTGCAAGACTTTGATCTAGAATTCAACAAATCCAAATCAAAGAAATCTCTAGTATTCGTAGAGTTACTTTATGACCCCCATCATCGTCCAATGATTTAACATCTAATGCATCAATCATGGATGAGTCTTTGTTTATGATATCATCAATCAATCCTTGGTACGGATATATACTAATCTATCTCCAAACACAAAAATTTAAGCCTAACACCTCTGGCATTGAACAACAACATATTTGATACCAAGCCAAAGACTACATGATCGTTGGTAATACACTTTACCGTCATGGTATAGAAACAGTTCTCTGAAGGTGCCTCACACATGAGGAGGCCAAAAAAGTCCTAAATTATTGTCATTCAACGGCATGTGAGGGGAATTTATCTAGTTACGCTACTGCACAAAAGATTTTATGAGCTGGTTACTTCTGGCCTACTATATTCAAAATTGGCGTCAGAAGTTTCCATGCTTGTCAGATTTTCGACCGCAGAACCAGATTACCACCTGCACCACTACATCCAGTAGTGGTTGTTGGGCCATTTACTAAATGGGGCATAGATTTCATGACATGTAACCCCACCTCAGCTGGGAGGCATGGGTATATCATAGTTGTTGTCGACTATTGTAGAAAATGGGCTGAGGCGATGTCTACATTAAATAACAATGGTGAAACAACTGCTCTTTTTCTTTTTCAATCATGTAGTCTCTAGATTCGTTGTTCCACAGGCTATAGTCAAAGATCATGGATTGCATTTTTGCAATCACGCAATGGTTGAATTGACTGCCAAATTAGGATTGTCCCACGACAATTCTACTCCATATTATCTGCAGGCTAACGGACAAATTGAGGCCATCAAAAAAGTCCTGAAGCGCATGCTGCAAAGGATGATTGGAGTCCACATCATATAATCCTGTCCTCAGCTCTATGGGAATATAGGATGTCGGTGAGAAATGCAATTGGATTTACACCCTTTCAGTTAGTGTATGGTCTGGAAGCTATCTTACCAATTCAGTGCGAAATTTCATCTCTTAAGCTCGCAATCGATCTACTTCCTGAAACTTCAGAGGAAGAGGCTCATTTCTTGGAACTAATCTGCTTGGATGAAACCTGTCGTGACGCCGCGTTGGCTAACGAAGCTCATAAGAAACATGTCAAAGCGCAATTTGACAAGAATGTCAAGCCTCGTGTCTTCTCAGAAGGTGACTTGGTCTTGCTTTATGATTAGGACTCTGATAAATTGGGAGCAGGTAAGTTCAAACCATTGTGTATGGGCCCCTACATTGTTAAACGAGTATTAGCAAAAGGAGCCTATGAGCTAGTAGATTGTGATGGGATTCCACTATCACAACCCCGAAACGGGTTGTATCTTAAGCATTAATATGCTTGATTAAGTGTAGTAATCTCTTTATATATATGCTTTTGTTACATTTTGTTTTCATCAAGAGTTGTCATTTTGGTTAGGTAATCCACTTTTCATTTGTTGCAGATGTCGGACTATTTGGAAACATTCATTGGGTATGCCAACAGAGCTAGTCATAGTACGCGAAACCTATCTTCTACAGCCTGGGCCATTTTTGCTCCAAGCAGCAAGTTAGTGAGTTTCAAGGGGATATGTATTGGTCGAGAAAAACATCATTGAATACATTACATTGATGGAGCTTCTCTCTTATGCCATTTCACATGTCATACGTCGACTTGTTGTTAGGCTAGATTCGAAACTCGTCATTCTACAACTTACTGGTATTTATTCCGTTCGAAACCCAGGTATCTATTGTATGTTCCTATAGAGTTAAGATTTTGGAAAGGTAGTTTGATTCCATTCAATATCAACACATTTCCATAAACTTAAACACATTAACAGATTCATTAGAAAATTATGTGTTAGATAGACATTTGCAACATTTGTAAAGAAAAGCATTTCACATTAACATTTGCATTAGGATCACATGACTTAACCAAAATAAAACTCCGAAAATCAAAAATATATAACTATTTATAGTTTGTACAAAATGTTTTGTGTCCAAGACAAAATCGATCATATGACCAAGAAACTCAAAAATGTAGAAAAGTGCTCTAAACTAATGGTTCTGGTGATAACATGTCACCACCTATGCGATCATACGCAAGAGCCTAGTCCATCGACTCGGCACGCCAATAGTATGGCGTTGTAACCTCAGAGGTAACTCATTGGTACTCACATCTTGAATACCAAGAGTGAGGCCTTTGACCTGATCTTGCAGCACTGCCAAGGTCTCTACTATGTCCAGATCACGAAGGATGACGCTCCCTACAACCTCTCCTGTTGGAGCATCAACTGTTGCCCGTGGGCGTGCCGCTGGTAGCACTGGTCCAATATCTGCACACACATATGAGTTTGATTAGTCTTGATAACATTTAAAAACACAAAAACATTTAAAAACTAATAAACAAAGATATGGTCAAAGCATTTTACCCATAGCACTCCACTGTTCGCCAGCCAGTAACGCTAAATCCAGGTCATCTCGAAAATCCATCCCGACGTATGGATACTCCACGAAAACCATCTCCTGATGGTCAAACCACTCAAAGAAGGCATCAGAAAAGGAAATCTATGACTGACCAACATGTCTGGCCATGAGATCAACCCATCTCTGCATCCATGGTTCCCTTAGTGCTGGCAATCCTAGTGAAATATACTGAGGTTGCATCAGTGGAATCTTCTCCAAGGAAAACGCAGTCAACATGGAACCATAGCCAACATTCTTGGATCTTCCATTCTTTACCTTGGAGAGCTATTCTTTTATGACTGGAAGTACTGCCTCACACCAGCTGAATACCTTTGGTTCCAGGCATTCCAGAGCGTACTGCATATAATATATGTTTGCCAAATGAAGAGCGCACTACCAGCCAATCTAGAAAAGGTGAATAAAATGGTCATTAAGGGCCGATCACTGACATCCCGAATATTGATCTTTCCATCTCTACTGGGCTAAGATCCATCTCTACAAAACTGAGGAATATAATCCCTCACGGATTCGCCCTCACGGGTGGATCCTGATAGTGAGAGAGGGGCACCATGCTTCGAAAACCCTGTCAAAAAGTAGATATCCTCGATTTTCAATGGAATGTATTTGCTTCTAATCTAGAATACTTGGTTGATTGGATCCCATGCATCGAGAAAATATTGCAAAAAACTAATTTTTTGCCTCATACTGGATACACGGAAGAATTTGAGCAAACCGCAGTTTCGTAATGCAGACTGAGGCCCGTGATCAGCCTCAGTCTCGTAGGGTTTTCTACCTTATACTCATGGAGTTACAGATAATATTGCTAAAATCATAAGGAAGAAAAACATATGCACTCAATTCTCAGCACCTGGAACTATTAAGCAAGGTATGAGATCTGTCAAGGATAGTATTGATAAACATCAACTTAAGTCTATAAAATACTCATGCGGAAAAAGCTACATTGGTGAAACAGGTCACTCCTTACAGACTAGACTCAAAGGACATGGAGCTGATATTAAGAATGAAAGGTCTCGTACTTCGGCCCTGGTAGAAGGCTCCTCAAAAACTAAGCACCATGTCTGCCTGGAAAGTGCCTCAATTATTGCTAGGGAAGAACAACATCATAGGCGAAAGATCAGAGAAGCTCTTGAAATTATCAAACACCCACATAATCTCAACGGAGACAATGGTATGGAGATTAGTGGAAGCTGGCTTCTCCTAATCAGAGAAATTAAGGTCACCAATACTTCTTAGTTTTAGCATTTTGTGGTAAACAATTCCTCTTCCCCCTTTCTAATCTTAATAAGTTAGTAACCTCGCTTTAATAATTTAGTATAATAATAATAATAATTAGTGCATAATTAATCATTCACAATAGTAATTATGATAATAAATATTACTATTATCATTAACTATGATTATAAATAGTGATTATTAAGTATTAATTAAAATCTATTAACTAACTTTAAAAAAATACAAAAATTTGAAAAATTTACTATTTTAATTATCAATATTAACTTATTAAAGGTCTTGATATTAGAATTATTCAATCATTAACACCCAACTTATTTATTTATTATTAACTATTAACTATGATTCCTTAATATTATAATATCACATTTTTAATATAATTTTATTTTATTATTATTAATCAATACGATTTGAATAATTTTAAATATAAATACATTACACTAATAATACTATTTCATAAAATATCCAAATATATTAAAATAATAAATTCTGATTTTATAAGCATCCATAATAAAAATTGTACTAAATATTATATATAGATTAAAATAAAATATAATATAGTAGACAAGACTTAATATGTAATTTAGTATTAATAATATCTAATTATCTATATATTATTATATTGATATTAATAATAATAATAATTTGGGGCCAAATAACTTAACACATCAACAAGAATTACAGTTGGAAATAAGTGACACAAACGAGCACTTAGTTCCAAAGGATCAGAATCTGATAAAGAACAACTAATGAATACAGAGGAAAACTGTAGGAATTTACAGGGTAAGTTCCTCATAAAGAACACCAAAAGGACACCGCTCACAACCAGATCTCAAATCAATACACCAGTATTTTTGACGTGGTTAAAACCCTCAAAGAGGGAAACAGTCCACGGCCTGAGCCAACGTGGCCACTTCAGGCAATTTATTAATCAAAGAATGAAAATTTACATAAGCTTTCTCTCATAGACGGATTAACCGAACAATGACCCTCCATGCGCTTTAAATAGAACTCATGGACCAATCGGGTGTCAAGCCACGGATCAAGTGTCGGTAATACCGAGGAGAGAGTGAACCGTCGGATCACTACATATCGTGACCGTCGGATTGTAAGTTACAAAATGTACAACGGTAAAGAAACACACTTTACCTAACTCTTTACCTAACTCTATACTAGACCAAGTTGAACTTAACTATTTCTTATGTGTCGGAATATCCTAACAAAAACCAGCGTGCTATAATTGTTCCCACTACCGACACTGGAGGTTGGCAAAAAGTGGAGAAGAAAAAATGCAAGAAAGTAGAGGCCTAATGGCATAATATTTCTTTTCTTGTTAATTTTGTATTCTTATGCGTCCTAATTTCCAGGAACAGCTCATATGCATATGCTCTAAGCATTTACAAAATGTAATTTTCTTCAGATGAATAAAATTACGACTTTTTTCCTACGTGAAAAAAATTAAATAATAATAATAATAATAATAATAATAATAATAATAATAATAATAATTTATTATATTAAATTAAAGGTAACTAATTATTAAAATATATTAATAATAATTCTAATTTATAATAGTCATAATAAAAATTATACTAACATACATTATATATAATAAATATTAAATATTAATACAATTTACTAAGATTATTTTTATAATAATATTAATTATGATCAATATTAATATTATTAATACTAATTATTATATTAATAATTATTATTATTAATATTACAATTAATATAAATAATAATTATTATATTAAATTAAAAAATAACTAATTATTAAAAAATTATAATTGATTAAATTAAAATTAATTAAAAATGAATATTAATTTTAATAATGATCAGACATAATAATAATTTATATTAATTTAAATCAATTAATTAGCTCATCATTAAAAAATAAAAATAAAAATATATATAATACATAAATAAATAAAATAAAAATAAAATAAAAATAAAAATAGGCAACATCTCATCAATAATTAATCAAAATTATTATTAAAAAAAGATATCTGACCTTCATTTTAATTTACTCTCCTCATTACTATTTAATCTCTCAAATTAACTCTTCTTCTATCAAGCATTCAAGTGATCCTGATGATGGATCCCGGTTGGGATTTGAAACGTTGGCAGAAAATGGTTCTTACTGTGGATTCTCTAGTGACTAAGTCAGATGGACCATACTGACTGCTCCATGGTCAAGTTGTGATGCATACTAGCTGCTACACTAGCCAAGTTTGATGCATACTAAAGAGGCCTTCTGTAGGGTGCGATGAGCAAGAATGGACAAATGGCTGAGATAGTTTGCTAAGTGGATGCTCATGGAATCTCCTAGAAACTTCTCCTATGACACTTGCCTCTCTGAATTCGATCAGTGATGAGTAAGAGATCAATGAAATCTCCAAGTAGAACCAAGAGCTATCAGTGGAATGACACTAATCAAAACCCAGAGCTGACTCACACCCTTGCAAAACATCTATAAATGGATCCCTCATTTGAGAGATCTGGAGGCTGGAATTTTGTAATTTGTAAGGAAATGTTGCTGGTTTATCTCTGAGAAGAGATGTTGTATTGTTGGGTGATCTTGCTTTTCATGAGGTGAAGAGGGCTTTGACGTTGGGAGGATGATGCTAGATCAGACAACTGGGTTGTAATTCTCCCTTCTATTTTAATAAAGTTCTTTGAGTTTTCCTCCATACAATCATGTATTTGTGAATTTTGTTATTTATGAATGCAATTGTATGATCAATGTATTTCCAATTTTGCATTTTTTATGATATTATAGATCGAGATGCTTTGATGGTGTTTTGTTACTTTGTCTCTATAGGTACTCTCTAAGTGGGACAAGTAGGAGAGGAGTTGCAAGCTCTATAAAGGGAGAGAGAAATCAAGCAAGGAGTCAAGCGGAAGATCCAAGTTGGTTCCTTTTCTTCTCTCTTATCTATCATACATAAAGGAAATCACAAAGTGCTTTGATTGTTTGTTTCTAAGATAGCTACCAATCTTAGTGGGACTAGCAGATCGAAAAGACACTAGCTTTCCTGGAAACACTAAGAAAAAATGATGAACACTAGCTATGGCACAGAAGATTGGGGCATCTAAGCTTCTATCAAATAATAAAAGCATGCAAATTCTAGGCTATTCGTGATCTTTTTTATATCAACATTCCACAAAATACAATATGAAAATCATGTCAATTTGGTAAGCAAACTAGGTCGCACTTCCCTGAAAATGAAGGATTAGCTAGTAAGCCTTTTGAACTTGTTCATATTGATTTATGTGGACCATCAAGGAAAAAGTCACCTCATGGAGAAGAATACTTTATATTGCTCATTGATGATTTTTCTAGAATGTTGGATAGGACTTCTAAAGCATAAATATGAAGCATTTGAAAAATTCAAAGCCTTCAATGCTTTGGTTGAGAATGAATCAGATCGCAAAATCAAATGCCTCAGATCTGATTGAGGAGGGGAATTTACCTTGGATGAATTCTTTGACCTTTGTGAAGAACATGGAATAAAAAGGCAATTCTCCACTGCAAGACCTCCTCAACAAAATGGAGTGGTAGAAAGGATGAACAAAACTATTCAATAAATGGCTCGTGCTATGCTAGATGAGTATGGAACTCCTACAACCTTCTCGGGTGAAGCTACATTCGCTGTCATCACTATTCTCAACCAAGAAAATGTTAGAGGAAAAAGAACTCAAACTCCACATGAACATTGGTATGGTAAGAATCCTACTGTAAAATACTTCAAAGTTTTTGGAAGCAAATGTTACATCAAAAGAATTCACGAAAAACTTGGTAAGTTTGAACCCAGAGCAGATGAAGGTATTCTCCTTGGTTACTCTTCCCAAAGTAAAGGATATAAATGTTAAAATAAAAGACTTGGGAAAATTATTGAAAGTATTGATGTTGTGGTTAATGAATCATGCAAAAATCCAAAGCAAATAAAAGTTGAAGATTATGAAGAAGATTAGGATTATCCTTCCACATCAAATTATACTAATTCTGAAGAAGAAAACAATGAAGCACTCGAAGAAGAGATAATGATAGAAGAAAAGACTTCGTCCAGGTATGTTTACAAAATTCATCCAGAGACTCAAATTTTGGGACAAAAAGAGGAAGGTGTGCACACAAGAAGAACTATTACAAAAGCTTCAAGCTATCGAGCATTGTTATCCTCCACCAAACCTCAAAATGTAAATGAAGCATGCAAAGATGAATGTTGGGTCAAAGCCATGAATGAATAACTTGAGCAAATTGAAAAGAATAATACTTGGGAATTAGTTCCTATACCTCATGATAAGAATATCATAGGAACTAAGTGGATATTCAAAAACAAGCTAAATGAAAATGGAGAAGTTATTAGAAACAAAGCCAAACTTGTTTGTAAAGGATATGCTCAACAAGAAGGTATAGATTTTGAAGAAACTTTTGCACCTGTTGCTAGACTTGAAACTATAATAATGTTCCTTGCTCTTTCTAGTTTTTAGAAATTCAAAGTATACCAAATGGATGTAAAATCTACCTTTCTTAATGGAGACTAAGAAGAAGAAGTCTATATGGAGCAACTAGACGGGTTCATTCTTGGAAATGATGCAAAACTTGTATGTAGACTCAGAAAGGCTCTCTATGGTCTAAAACAAGCTCCAAGGGCCTGGTATTACTATCTTGACAAATATCTCCATCAACAAGGTTTTTCAAAAGGATCTACTGATAACAATCTATATACAAAGATTGACAATAATAAATTGCTACTACTTGTTGTGTATGTTGATGATATCATTTTGGTAGCAATGAAGCCATGAGTTGGAATTTTGCTTCTGTAATGCAGCAAGAATTTGAAATATCGCTTCTTGGTGAGCTTACATATTTTCTTGGTCTATAATTTCAACAAAATAAAGATGGTATTTTTTTGTCACAAACCAAATATTTCAAATAGATATCGAAAAAATACAACATGGAAGATTCTAAACCAGTATGTACCCCAATGCTAACAGGATGCAATCTCAGCTCAAATGATGAATCAACAACAATACATCAACCAACTTACAAATCCATGATTGGTAGTATGCTTTATCTAACAGGTACCCGACCAGACATCATGCATGTAGTAGGAATAGTTGGAAGATTCCAAGCAAATCCAAAGGAATCACACCTTCAGGCAGTGAAAAGGATTTTCAAATATCTTCAAGGAACACATAATTTTGGTTTATGGTATCCTAGAGATATAGATCTTACACTTCATGCATATACAAATGCAGATTGAGCAGGAAGCGTTGATGACAAAAAAAACACTAATGGTGGTGCATTCTATATAGGTTCCAGATTAGTGTCTTGGTTCAGCAAGAAACAAAGTTCAATTGCATTATCTACATCTGAAGCAGAATATGTGGTTGTTGCATCTTGCTGAACACAACTCCTTTGGATGATGTAAACATTGCAAGAAAATCAGAGCACATGTACTCCACCCATTTCCATTCTATGTGATAATACAAGTGCCATTAGTATTTCAAAAAATCCAGTCATGCATTCCAAGACCAAGCATATACCCATCAAATTTCATTTTCTATGTGAACAAGTGCTTGAACAAAAGGTCAAATTGGAGTATGTTGCCTCCAAAGAATAGGTTGTTGATATATTTACCAAACCACTGCCCAGAGAAACATTTTAATATCTTAGAAATAAGTTGGGAGTAGTTGATGCCTCATCCTATTGTTAAAACTTCTCTGTTTCAAAGAAAGGTGGTTATAAATGAGTTTGATGAAGCGTAGTCATGTACATACACTGTTTTCTGTGGATATAGTTGCATATATGTTGGTTTGAGGAAAAGCAGTGGGCCAGACTCAGAATGAAAGGGGTCTGATATGGTTAATTAAATAATCTACTCTGCTTGATGATGGTTATAGTCTGTGGATGACATGTGGAAATATGTTAGCTTCTATAAGTTGTTGATAGCTTGATGTATATCTGATTGATGATGATGCCTTGATAACTCTTCTACTATATGAAATGATCAGATCTAATAGTGATCATCTAGCACAGATTCAGGGGGAGAATATACTTATAATAATGCATTGTTGGCATTATCTTAGAAGATCTCAGTACAAATTCACATTTTTTTTTTATTCAAGTGGAACAGATGCAAGGGGAGAACATGGTTGCTGGTATGGATGCTAATTGAAAGATGTTGCTGATGAAAGTTTCTGATTTGGTATCTATTATTTATGTCATGTATATCTGTTAGGCCCCTATACTACTAGTGTAACTCCTTATTGTTATTAGTACAACCCCCTTATTATATTGATGTACCCATGTAGTGCCCATATTGTTACTATTGTGCCCCATAGAAAGCCCACTATTGTTATTATTGTGCCCTTACATTATTATTGTTATGTAGGCTCTGATTATGTTATGACCCCTTAGACTCCTATATATATAAAAGAGGTCTTTTCATTTGTATTATCCAAGAATTTTTCATTTATGTAATGTAAAGGAGGTTGCCCCCTCGAAGAGGCTGAATTCTAAGGCGTTGATCTATCTTTTCTTGAGCTGGTTTCATAACATAACATAACTAACTTTATTACTCTAATAATTCAATTTTTTTTGCATGAGCTCACACTCAACTAAATTTATCACTTTGATATCAACCTCATATGTTATAAATTCAATAATTCATTTTTTTGCATGAGCTTATTAAATTTAATACTTTGATATCGACCTCATATCTTTGCAAAATTAGCTTGGATTTTTCCAGCACATCCTCCATCGACCTAAATCATTTAGGTTGTCCAAGGTTGGGTGAATGATGATATATTATGATATAACTGATATAATTTCAAAACTTAGGACACACCTACCATCCTTCATCAGCATGGATGCTTGCTTTTGTAGCCAACTTTTCCAAATACATTTCCACTCCTTGCATTTTGGTTATGACTTCATATGTTAACATCTTAATTCCATGGTCCTCATCTCCTCGAGACCTTTGAATTTCCTTAATGAATTACATATGATCCTAAAATTTGGCACATTTCTAATTACATCTCATGACTTCTTTATAGACCATGAATAATTATAGTGTCTCCTATAACACAACTATCTTTTCCAAAAACTTCCCCTTAACTAAACTATTATTTTAATTTTTTTTATCTAAAAGGTCACTCATGAATTTGGGCACATATTTTAGGTATTCTTTATAATATCCCACTTGATGTCTAAGGATGCCAACTCCTATACCATGTTTTCTACTTCACTCTCAGGCCTGGATTTTCTAATTGTAGCATGTGAGATTTCTAATCTAGCAAATAAAAACTCACTTAGTCTTGTCCTCTTGGTATTTATAGAGGCTCCATAAAATTTCCTATTACAACACTATCCCCACACATCTTTATTTTCATCTGGGATAGTTTCACAATGATTTTCCTATGATGATCATAAGCAATGGATTGCACATCAATAACCTCATTTAATGACTCATAGATTAGTTGATCTACCAATGAGAGAATATTGTCTAGACTATTTGGGGTGTGAAAATGTGATATTATGGGTTCCTTTCCTATATTTGATACATTATCCTAGTCCAATTCCTTCTTGGGATAAGATACATGAGCCTCTTCTTGTCCCTATATTTCATCAGTACTATGATTTTTACTAGGATCCTAAGTTCGTTCATGAGTCTAGGAAGAAAATTCATCCTCTACTTAGGTACTTTCTTTTGACACCTCTTCATCCTCTTGATTCAAAGCATTATATCATCAAACGATCTAGTAGTTTGATAATATTATGATTGCTCTAATGTTTGTTGTCCAAAAATCACTAAATCACTTCAGTGACTCTCTCTTCTTCTGGTTTCCTCTTTAACTCCTCAACATGGTTGTTTTGTTCTTATTTTTCTCTTTTTATTTGTTTTGTTATTCTTCTAGATATTTTTTCCTCTTCTCAGCTTATGCATCCTTTCTTTTTTTTCTCCAATTTTTCTTGAGAAACATTTTCCTCGTGCTTCTTTTAAAATTATTCCTATGTTTAGCATTGAAGCTCCTACTCATAAAGTGATCTAGACTAAAATTCTTAAATGGCTCTATGTTGTGCCTCCTCTTTCAACTTGATTTCTTCATGCGTTCTAGCCTCCTCAACTTCCATTTTAGTAGCCATTATTTTGTTAACTTCAAACATTTATTTATGTATGAATAATGATTTAAGTATAGTTCGACATGAATTGCATTACCTTTTTAGAACCTCCTCCCAACTTTGGACATTTCAATAAAACTTTCATCTTCCTATCTGTCATGACTATATGGCTTGTAACATGATGCATGTTCATCACCTTTTAACACTAAGCCCTTTGACTCATGCCTTCTAAATATTCTAGTGTCAAATTTTCATTCCAAATGTCTTATTGCTTCTTGAATAGTGTATATAGTATCCTTAATGAAGTAATCCCATTATCCAAGTGGCTCTAGAAACGTTTAGAAATAAAAGAGGGCTCAGGAAAGGCTCAAAAATAAAAGTTGTTGGATTTCAGTAAAACCAAGGTTAGATCTAATAGTTTGTCACAATATTTCCAACAACGCAAACGGCATGTTGTCACAAAACCATGTACTAAGGGCTGCTACTTAGTGAGATCTCATGCAACTGTTTCAAACCAGACTTTAGACTAAGGATTAGCCTCCCTAGTCAGAGAGGGCTCTCTCACAGGTTTTGATAAGCTTTTAAGGGCAAAAAGATGGCTAACTCTTTATAACAGTGAATGAAATTTAAACTGGTTGGAACAATAAAATCAAGGCTTCTTCCATTGGGCTCATGGAGTTAAACATTTCTACAGTAAACAAGCAACTATTGCATCATAGAAACCAAGGCATATAATGTCTCACTGTTCAAAACATCAACTAAGAAGGACTGCAACTCAACAAGACATACACAGGAAGTCTGAGCATCAATGATGAATTCAGAGTGATTGCATGACTAGTGAATTGTAAAATGAGATACATAGAACCAAAACCACACACATTCTGAACATTTGGGACACACGATTAATCTTGGGAAGAAACAACAATATGCTTTCTATTACTGTCAAAAAAAAATTTACATACACCAATATGAGAACTCTGTCTTTTTCATAAAAATCTCCAACCCTTGATACATCAAAGTTTCTCCTATTTATAGAAAATAAAACTAAGCTATCTTGAGTCTCCTCCTCCAGCATGAGGGGAGCTCGAAAACCTATGATTAACTACCTTATCCATATTGAAACTAATTTACTAAATACAGAGGTATTGCTTTTAATACAAAAGAGTCCTAGTTCTAATCAAATTTTGCTACCATCTCCTCGTTTGCATGATTCCCTCCCGATCTCTGACAGCTGTGTTTTTCCTGTAGGAGCTGGACTATATCTTGAGGAGCATTCGCTGTATTGGCTGCCTTGGATTCTGAGTGTGTTACTGACTCAGCCTTTGATGAAGAAATATCCTCTGTTTTCCCGGTCTCTGTTTTAGTCCATGTTCATTTTCCAACAAAAATTCTTGAAGCTGCATAATGACCTTAATGACCATACCATAACACCATCTGCCTGAATAATCTGGATGCTTTACGAATACTGCCAGGTGTTGAACTCAAAATTCTGGTAATCCTACCAGAAACCCTAATTCTGCGGTCATAAAGGTACTTTATGATAACTTGGTAAAGACAAAAGATTTTACCTTTATGTAATAAGGTTTACATTTGTCAACCTTTGAAGGCTTAAGCAACCATGGTGATTTCCTTTCCATCCTCGAAGCCTTTCTCCACAAAATTTGGTGACCATAGCATTGTTTTCGAATTTTCCCTTAAAAACAGTCACCTACAGCAGTTTCGTAGCGCGCTACGAAACTGCTGTTCTTTGCAAAATCACAGTCTTTAACAAATTTCTTCAATTATTTTAGACTGTTACAACTTCATCTTCAGTTCCAAGATTGCTTACTTTCCTTTCTTTAATACATGCCTCAAAAACATTAATTAACTTAAGAAAAATGAAAAAACTTGGTGCAACATTGAAATTTAATTCATTTGGCAGCTAACTTGCTTAGCTGAGCCTTCAGCTTTGCAAGTTCACTCTCCATAGCTGCAATCTCTGATACTGTCTTTTCTATATTAGCCAACTCCTGGTCAGCTGCTTCCCATTTCTCCTTGGTGGGTGAGGTTTTATCTTTCTTGCTCAAAGGAGCCTTTTCCTTTATCTCTTTCTTTCTTCTTTCCTTTGTTTCTTTGGCCTGAGCTACTTGCTTTCCTTTTTGTTTGGTCTGCTCTCTGGTATAAATTACTCTTTTGGTTTCCTGTACTTTCTCTGCCTTCACTGCCTTTTCTGCCTTCTTTGCCTTCTCTATTTTTTCTGCCTTTTCTGCCTTTTCTGGTTTCTCTATCTTAGGCAACAGTTTGGTTTGCTTTGTTGTTACCTTGGCAGTCTCCTCACCCTTTGGGATTTGTTCTGCTGCTTGTGCTTGACCTCTAGTGATTGGCCTTCGAGGCTTAACCATGAATTCCTTCCCAGCCTCTTCGAATCTTAGCCTTTTTGAGGCTTTTGATTTCTTAGAGCTGTCAGGAGATGACTGTGTAAGGTCAATTGGCATGGGCTCCACCTGTACTGATGTGGCTTGTTCAAAGTCAATGGCTTCTAGCAAATCCTTAAGACTAGCCTTTGACATGGGGTTGTCTTCTACTGCAATTGACTTTCCCTTTTCTTTGCTCAACTGGCTCCTTGTTCTGATCCTGGTTTCCTGTGCTACTTCACTTGGCTTGGATGCAACTTTCTGGTATTTCATCTTCTCCTCTTATGGTTTTGGTGTCTCTTTAATGACTACGGGTTTCCCTGATTGCTTTGATTTATTCTTTGGTTTCTTTTGGTCTTTAGCTTTCTTCTTAGTTTTAGCCAATGTAGGCTCTTCAACCATTGTTGCCAGTGTAGGTTCCTCAACCATTGTAGACTCTTGAGTCTTTCCTTCTTTTTTTCTGTCTGGTAATGGGGTTAGACCGATTTTACTTTGGAAACCCGACATGAAAATGAATGAATCCCAATCCCTCCCGATTTTATGCAGGTTATCTAATACCAGTAGCTTGATTAAACCATGATGGAAGAGAGATGTCTCATAATTGTCCTTTTTATACTGAACTTTGTCACACATTTTGCCTAGACTCCTAAACAAATAGAAAGGAATATCTATGGACGTCTTTCCTGTGAAATGTAACAGAAGTTTGAAATGGTAGGAGTATACTTTAGTGTACCTTCCCTCACATGTGAGGTACTTCTGAATGGCTGTGAGGAGCAGAGCATAATGCTCTTTAATATAATGCCTGGGTATTGCCTTAGAAAGGTCCTCGTTGGCATATTGCTTTTTCAGAAATTCCTTACATGGAGTTGTATCAAACTTGTAGTTTTTAAACCACTCCTGACCACTCCTTGGGATCTCGGTGACAGCGGAGATAGCTTGCGGAGATACAGGGAATTCTAATAATGCAACTTTAGAATTCAAGCCGCTAAAGTTTAGAGCAAAAGCTTTGGTTACCTCTGTGTGTCCGCCTTTCAGTTTTTCACAGAACCTCCAGCAACCCGCCTGTTTGAAAGCTCGAGCAACACCCTCATCTTTCAGTGTGAGATCGAGTCCCTCTGGTTCTTAGACATCTCCCGGATCTATGCTCTCGTTTTTCCATCTTGCTCAGAAAATTCTTGCACCGAAAACTTAATTAGCAGCTCCAATTTACTCACCAGCTTTAGCTTCGAAATGCAGGCTCGCTTGCAGTAGTATCTTTTTGAATGAGAATTTGGGCGGCTTCCTTGTGTTTTTTTCAAACACTCACCATAGAATAGGCACGTTAATGCAGTCATGAATAAACATAATTGCACAACCATACCTCATAAGATTGATTGAAGTAATTGACATGTGTGTGATCCTATCTCTAATGGCGGGATGAATCCTATCATGATCTGGAGAGGACGTCGACTGACACATATGAACGGTTTTTTATGACTCACCTCCCAATATTTGACATTTCAAGGCAATATGCTGCAGAAAATACCCGAATCCCCGATTTCGTAGCGCAGGCAATCATGAAATGACATGCCGCGCTACGCAATGGCTGCTCAATGATGTGTTGCGGAATGGTGGAAAATGATTGCGCGCTAAACTGGCCAATCATATTACGCTACGAAACTGTGCAAAGTCAGAATGATGTAATCAAGACTAGATATGCTATGAGAGATGGAAACTAACGGTTTTTTACAAGGACCTACATCAATACCTTTGGAAAAAACTGATTTCAAAGTAACACCTAAAAACCTATTGACTTGAACCAAAAAAATTTATATGGATCTTTGTACATAGGTGAACTTGAAGTCTTAAGTGATAACACGGCACATCAATCCAAGTTTGTATGCAAAAGTTATGGCTAGTGAAATTTTTGGTCAAACTAAGCAAAAGTCAAAGTCAAAGTCAAGATTCTGCCATGTGACATGATATACTGATGACACGTGGAAAAAAATTCAGCAGGCATGGTGGGACCCACAAATTTGATGTGGCAGCCTAGTCAGCAAACCAAGTGGACCACAAGAGGTCATGTGGCAATATCACAAGTCGACACATGGCATGTAGGTGACAAAAGTGGCATATGATGTGGACAAATGAGAGCCTGCCACATGGCCCAATCTTTTAGTGCCACATGGAACCTCAAATTATGCCCAAGTGGCCTTGGCATGATGCAAACTCCATTTTGTCTTATTCTTATGGTTTTGGGATACATTAAAATATGGACATACGATTTCCATATATTATATGGTTTGGAAACTATATTAAAACCAAAATTGGGCTTTAAAACCATAATAAAGAAAAAATAGGAGTCCATGGGTTTTCAACCCAAAATTTCCCCAAAAAAAAGTAATTGTTAGCATTATGACTAATGTGTTGTCCATGATCTCAACATACTTGATGATTTTTCCTTTGATGGCAACCTACTTGATGAAGATGTCAATAGGATGTGTCTACATGTGACAAAGAGTTTGATCAAAGACATAAAAGTTCAGAGACTGAGAAATAATAAATATGACTAATGTGTTGAAAGGCATAGTAGTTAAGAGACAAAGAAATGATAAGGATGACGTTTGAAGAAGTATGCATAGGTTTGGTGAAGCAAAGTTGAGTATACAGAGGTTTTATGAAACAAAGTAGTGTACACACTCAGGTTTGGTGAAGCAAAGTGGAGTATATGTGGGTTCTGTGAAGAAAATTCACGTACACACATGGGTATAAAGACGAAAAAGCACGTACATTTTCCACACCATGGTATTCTAAATACCAAGGGTCCTTACCATGGTATTGCCCTATGGAATTGAGGCCAAAAATAGATGTTTTGATATCGTCTAAGAAAACCATCAATAGGAGTATGGTTTTTGACTTGTATTGGATAAGGGCTAAGCTATATAAGTAGATGAAGATCAAAATGGTAGGGTGTGTGCAAGTGATGAATATTTTATGAATAGTTATATTTGAAGCAAATATGCATGTAATGGGTTGTTGATGTTTTTCATGATCTAGATTTGAGTTGACAATCTTAATCATGAGGTGATTTGATATGTGTTGATAGTGTCTTGATGTTATGATATTCCGATACATAGGAAATAGTTAAGTATAACTTGGTCTAGTGTAGAGTTAGGTAAAGTGTGTTTCTTTACTATGTACTTTTGTAACTTACAATCCGACGGTCACTACATGTTCTACACATGAAGTGATACGATGGTTCATTCTCTCCTCGATATTACTGACACTTGATCTGTAGCTTAACACCAGATTTGTCCATGATCTTTGTTTAAAGAGCATGGAGGGTCATTTGTAGGGTGACCGTTCATGATAGAAGCTTCTGTAAATTTTATTTCTTTTATTAATAAATTTCCTGAAGTGGCCATGTTGGCTCAAGACATGGACTGTTTCCCCCTTTGAGGGTTTTAACCAGGTAAAGAATATTGATGTATTGATCTGTGATCTGCTTGTGAGATGTGTCCTTTGGTGTTCTATTTGAGGAACTTACCCTGTAAATTCCTACATGGTATCAAAGCTATTTGAGGGCTGCATCTATTGGTGATCAAAATCCGAAGCCGATACAACTGCATCCGACTGTCGCTTCCTAGAACTATTGTTTTTATCTACTTTTAGGCTAAGAGGACTGCTCTATTGTGTTAGGAGCATTTTTTATAGTGAGGAACCCCTTTCGTTTCACATGAAAAGGTTTTCGGTAGCCCTAGCTACGTCATTTTTACAATCTAGAGGTATACAATGTTTTTTGCAGTTTTAGTTATTCATTTCTCTGTTTATTTTGGTTTATTTAGCTCTTTGTTTTTTATTACTAGATATATACCTTTCATTTCTACATATGATTTTTGCCTCGCAACTCCATACGATATGGGAAAATCAGAAATAGAAAGGAAGGATTTTTCTCATGCGTATGCTCTTTTCCGCTGCACCTTAGTGTGATCTCTGAAAATCACAAACATTGAGGAAAATATTTAGTTTCTGGCGAAAGCTAACTTCAAGCCATAAGGTTTGTTTTTTTGTAAGTCTGCGTTGGGTTGTGTGGTTTTTGTTTTGTAGGTAAAAAATAACATTTTCAAGTAAGCACACACCCCAAAGCTTCAGTGACTAAAAAAAAACACATCGTTACTTTATGAGAATAGAGGTCTTGAGTTCAAGTCTTTCTTTTTATTGAGTTACTTTTTCAAAAGCACATCTTATGTTTTAAAGTAACTTTATGTAAGATTTTTCTCACCCATTATAAAAAATGAGTCACTTATAATTCTAAAGTCTCTTTATCTTTTATTTAAGTTACAGTTTAGTGGGTGGCTCATAAAGTACCATTGTAAAAGTGACTTTCACTTATTTATAAAAGTGAGTCACATAAAATATTTTTTTTAAGTGAGATAATTAGATTAAGTTTGGAAAGGGAAAGGTGGGGGGGGGGGGGGGTTTTTTTTAAATATAACATTATCATTCACTTCTACACATTCACACACTTTGTCGACATCTTCAACAATGCTTCTTCAAAAAGTCATAACTTCTTCATTCGGAAGTTGTTTTCAGAGCCCATTTTTCTTAATCGGCCTAATTTTTCAAGATCTTTCTATTGGAACACTTAGTTTCAGAATCTATAGCTTCAGTTTTTGTTAAAATGGAAATTCCATGCCAAGTTATTCTTGACATCACCAACTACTTCCAATGGTGGTCCTATATTGTGGATTTACTTAGAAGTAAAGGTCTTTACAGAATAGCCTCAGGCCAAGAAACTAAACCTAAAGATGAAGATAAGGCATCCAAATGGGAAAATAGGTAAGGTCATGCACGTGGGTTGATAGGGATGTCTATTTCTCCAAACCTTAGATTCCATATTGCAAAACTTGATACCCCTAATGAAACAATGAAACAACTCACTAAAGTTTTTGGAATTAAAATGAAATTAGAGCCCATCAACTCAAAAATGAGTTTCTTACGTTGGACCCCAATAATTTTTCTTCCATTGAAGATTTTTTGTCCAAGTTCAAGACCCTCAGACTTCTCTTGGAAGGTGTTAAGGTTAAGAAAGAAGATGGTAACCTTCTTTATTCCATTCTTACTAAGTTGGCACCAGCCTACTCTGTGTTTGTTTCCACCTTCCATTCTACTAGAGAAGCCTTTATTTCTCAAGGACAAGACTACAAGTCCCCCTCTTTTGATTCCTTCTGTGATTCTTTAATAAGAGAACAAGAAAAATTCTTACAATTGGTCTTCTTAATCTTGGAAACTCTTCTAACAAAGCCTTAGCCACCCAGCAACAACCAAATTCAAAGAATCCTAAGAAGCAGTATCCTAAGAAGAGTGGTCCTAAACCAAACAAGGGTCTTAAGCAATTTTAGTCTCAAAATGAAAAATCATTTCAACAAAATGATAAGGCAAATAAAAACAAAGGGAAGAAGACTAATATGCATTGCCACTTTTGTAATCGAGATGGCCACTTAGAATCCAAATGATTTAAGAAGATGGAAGCCTTGGAAGCAAAAATGAAGAAGCATAACATCCATTTGGATCACTCTTCAACTTCAACTTCATATTTAGGAATAACACTTTTTGCATGTGGTTGTCAAGCATCTCAGTCTGGTTATGCACTAAATGTATATTTTTCTTCTCATTCTCATGAGTGGCTCATTGATTCTGGAGTTTCTTATCACATGGCCAAAAACAAAGCCGAGTTTTCTTCTTTAAATGATTATAACACCACAAATATATATGTTGGTGATGATATATCTCTTAGTGTTGTAGGGACTGGAACTGTTCATCTAGACAATGGTCAATCTAATGATGTATTATGTGTTCCAACCTTATCCTACAACTTTCTATCTATATATCAGATAACTCATTCAGGTGAAGTTAAAACCGTTGAATTTTCACCTCATGATGTTTTAATTAACGACCTAAGAGATCCTAAACATATTTTATCTACTGGCATTGCTGATGATTCTACAAGGTTGTATAAGTTTAACAACTTTGGTTCATCAACTCTTCCCTTGGTATTTGTTGCTCATAATGATGAAGTGAGCAAACTTTGGCATGAACGATTTGGTCATTTAAACTATTGCTTCCTTCAAAATCTATGTAAAGAAAATATGGTGACAGGTCTTCCTATGGTATCTTGCAGAGATGGTGTTTTTTCCATATGTGTACTTGGAAAACATCATCAAGATAGTTTTGAAAAACGTGCCTCTTGGCACACCTCATCCCCTTTACAATTTGTGCATAATGATTTATGTGGTCCACTTCCAGTTGTTTCATTCTCTAGCTACAAGTATTTCTTAACTTTCATTGATGATTTCTCCACACGCACTTGGGTATACTTCTTAAAACTCAAGAGTGAAGTATTTAACATGTTCTTGGCCTTTAAGGTCTTTGTTGAAAAAAAATCTTGACATAAAATTATTAAGCTAAGATCTAATAATGGCAGAGAATATGTTAACAACAAATTCATCAACCTTTTCACTAAGCATGGAATTCAAATGCAACATATTGTTCCATATACTCCACAAAAAAATGTTGTAGCTAACAGGATGAATCACAACTTAAAAGAAATGGCTAATTGTATGCTTCAATCAAAAGGACTTAGTCTTAATTTTTGGGCAAAAGCAATTAAATGTGCAAATTACATAGTAAATCGCACTCCTACTAAGGTTTTAAATAATATCACTCCAGAAGAAGCATGGAGCTCAATTAAACCAGATGTAAGTCACTTTCATGTTTTTGGAAGTGAAGCATGGGCCCATATTTCAGATGAGAAACATAAAGCTTTAGAACCTAAGAGTGAAAAATGTATTTTTGTTGGATATTTCGAAGACGTCAAAGGATATAGAATTATTCCACTGAAGTCCAAAAATGTTATCATTAGAAGATATGTAAAGTTTGTTGAAAATATATCGGCCTATGAGCCTAGTTTGGTGGATGTGCCATCTCTCTCTATCCCTTCTACTTCTGAAAATATTTCTTCTTCAGATGATGACATCGAGGATGACAATCCTCCCCCACCTTCTCAGGATCCTCCTTCAATTCCTTAGCTTCCAAAATGGGTTCGTGCTACTTGGGATGCAGCAGGTGCCCTTGTAGGTGATCGTACAAATCAGCAACATAAATGTTCTCAGTTCAATAGAGCCTCTTCTTTACTAGCTCAAGCTTCAGAGAATTATGATCTTGACACCTTTGCAGAAGCTTCAGGCCATCTAGATTGGGATGCAACTATGAAGGAAGAATATGGTTCATTATTGGAAAATTATACATGGGATCTTGTTCCTCTTCTGAAGGGACGAAAACTTGTTAGATGCAAATGGGTTTACAGAACCAAGTTTGGGCCAGATGGAAAAATTGATAAACATAAAGATCATCTTGTTGCTAAGGGTTTCTCATAAGTTGAAGGCATTGACTATGCTAAAACCTTCTCCTCTATTTCCAAAATGAACTCTATCCACCTTGTTCTTTCCCTTGCTGCCTCTTTCAAATGGGAAGTCCATTACATGCGTTACACTGAAATTTGTCACCATGACTATCTGCAGTTAATATGGCTCCATCAATAGTCATATTATCCTCCTTGTCAAGCCTCATACCTCTGCTCTTCATGTCAAACTTCAAAAAGAGAGAAAAGTCACTTAAAAACATGTTTATCTCCGGGTACGCAGGTTCTCTCTACCTTGCCTGCGTGTACGCATCCCAAGCTCATTGTACCTGCGTACTTGTATGCTCTGTAAGTCAAGGGATGGGTGCGTACTCCTGTAAAGGTCAAAAGGCGCGAGTTTCATCTTAAAAAGTTACTTGTGGTCACTTCTAGAGCCTTCTAGAAGAGTGTTTGACGTGTATTGAGCGCTCCAGATGGTTCATGCATCCCTATGATAGAGGAACTTATCCCATCAAGAGAGGAGCTACCCCATCCAAAAGAGGGAGTATCCCATTGATGTTGGAACTGAATAACTTCCTCTAGAATACTATAAATACAGGCATTGGCCCAGAGGAGGGGAGGTTGAAAGCTGAACATTCTAAAGGGTAAATGCTGCTGGAATTAGGACTTCCATTGTTGACTTGTGAGGAGAGATCACTATCCTTCCTTGTTGCCATATTGGGAGTGGTTGAGCTTGTCAAAGTAGAGGAAATCTCTTGTTGGACCCTGGGAGGAGCTTGCACAACACCAAGGCTCAGGTTGTAATGGTTCCTTTTTTGTTTCCTTAATACAAATAAGTCCATTCTTCTCAATGATTTGTTGTTAATGAATTGTTTCATGTACTCCTTGGTCTATGTGATGAATATGCTTTTTTTTATGAAATATTCAGGTGTTATGTAATCGTTTGCCTTGTTAGTGTATGCAGGTCTTAAAGTGAAGGAGGAGATCATCTGGGTCAATAAGGCTGGACTGCTACAACAAGCGTTGGACCTAAGGTAAGATCGGAAAACACTTGGTTTCTCATAGAATAATGTATGTTTAGAGAAGGATTGCTCTTGTTTGGTTTTTTGTCACTAGAGAGTCTTAGACTCCTAGGGAGGTTAGGTTTGTCCGCAAAAATAACTCTTTCCGCATGACAAGCATATAGACGGTCAAGAGTTCAGGCTCCTGATGATGATGAGGAGGAGGAGTTTCATTCTCCAATGGGAGAAGTATGCTTAGGGAAGAGGAAGCCAAAGTGGCTTTAGGACACCTTGAGAGATGCGATATCCGTTGTTGAGCCTAAGAGGTTGGTGAGAGAGAGTAGACCACCTGAGAAGTTTTGTAGCTATATGGCAATGGCTACCAGCATCCTTGACTCTGAGCCTTCTAGCTATGAGGAGGTAGCTAGCCAGCAGGTCTGGAGTGAGGCCATGCAGGAGGAGTATTCTTCTATCATGAAGAATCATGTTTGGGAGGTGGTGCCGAGGCCTGAGGGCAAATCCGTGGTTACTTCCAGATGGCTTTACAAGGTAAAGCATGCTGCAGATGGTAGCATTGAGAAATTCAAAGCGCGGTTTGTGGCTAGAGGGTTCTCCCAGGTAGAGGGAGTTGATTATGAGGAGACCTTCGCTCCCGTGCCTCGATATACTTCGATTCACTCCATTATATCGATAGCAGCAGAGATGGGTTGGAAGATCCACCAGATGGATGTGAAGACCGCATTTCTCAATGGCTTCATAGAGGACGAGGTGTACATTGAGCAGCCACAGGGCTTTGAGGTGCATGGGAAGGAGTCCCATGTGTGCAACATGAAGAAGGCCCTTTATGGCCTGAAGCAAACTCCCAGAGCTTGGTACTCCAGGATAGATACTTATTTGCAGGGGATGGGTTTCACAAAGAGTGAGGCAGATGCAAACCTTTACTTTATCGTGATAGGTGAGGAGCCTCTCATTCTGGTGTTGTATGTGGATGACTTGGTCATTACAGGTGCAGAGAGACTCATAGAGCACTGCAAGAGAGATCTTGTGACGG
>APFE030081731.1:42594-67100 GCA_000404065.3 Pinus taeda | reverse complement strand
TGTTTTAATGGCTATTTATTACTGCTGATTTTTATTTCTGCAATTTCCAGCATTCTGTAAAATTTCCAGAATTTGTGTTTTCAGCAAATTTATTTTTTTTAGCTTGTTGAATGTATGGTTATGGGAAAGGGCATTTAACTGCATGGGAGAAATAAGAAGAAACTGAAAACCGGGGTGGGAAGACAGAAATTTTTAACAGATACCCTGCATTCCCATGTGCAGACATGATTCACTGGATCGTCTCTCACACTGACCCCAAGACAATGACCTTAAGTAGTGTTAGTGGGACGAAGCTTGCAACCTTCAGGGCACAAGATTACAATGAGATGTACTAGATGTCTGAGCCCGTGGCCATCATGACTCCTCCATTCAAGTTGCCCAACAGCAGAGCTCACTCTAGAGACATTCTGAAGGATTGGGTAAAGGAGCCAACTCACCTCAGGATGACACCCAACCAGATCTTCAAGATAAATATATTGAGGAAGGCATACCAATACTTGGTCATATTCGTATGTCGACTATTAGCCAAGCAAGCACTAAAACCTTTCTTGAGAGTTGGGTGATCGCACTGAACGAACTAGTTGGAGAAGGAATACCATGCAACTAGTTTGGCATACTAGCTCATCAGTTGAAGGAACAAGTCATGAAGGCTAGACAGTCACCCGAAGGGATGCATGCAGAGATTTATAGGTCTGCCTACATGCTAGATGCTGTCTGTGCCTAACATGAGTTACCAAGCTTGGAGTGGGCATGGTCACTAGTGGAGACTGTTATGAACATGTATTTCAAGTTACTATCCAAATGCAGCTTCAGAGGAGTGATCATATGGTTGTCCGACCATTTTGTCACCCCAAGCTACAGGTTGATATTTGAACAGGATCCACCCTACATGTCAGAGGAAGCGATGAAGGCATTCTTAGGCCTTGCAAATTATTATGCCTCACCGTCTGAAACTTTGATCTGAATGTTCAGTGTGGAGAAGCCTCCACATGTCCTACCAAGTTTTCCTTTGACGTACTTGTCATGTAGGAAGTAGCGTATCATATCTCAGCAAGATTGATAGCTAGACTGCAGTGGAAGAAGAATTAACCTTTGCTCGCTCTTCCATTGTAGATTGGGTTATATGAGATCCGAAATATCAAGCATGTGGATATTGAAGCAGAACAGATGAAAAATGTACCCGTTCAACCTCTGAAGCTTCAAACTGTATGACACACATTGCATTGTGAAGGATCATTGCATGATAGTTCAATTCAACTGGATCCATGGGGAATTTCATTGTGCCGAGGAAGACTCATGGAGGTATTGCTACAATTCAACCAGACCCAATGAACAGGTCAGCTTCGCCATAGAGTGGTTAGCGTGGCTGCATGAAGAAGTGTCATGGAGAACACCCACAGTAGCAGTAGTAGAAGCAACAACAGAGGTAGCAGAACTAAGCATACATGTGTGTGACAAAGGAAAGAGGAAGATTATCGACTGCATGGACAAGGAGAAAAGCTACAAAGTTTCGAGCAAATCCACTTATAGAAAAAACAACTATGGTTATTCAGGTAAAGCGGCAGTAGCATGACAAGTGCATCATGCAAAGGCAGAGGTATAAGAAGAGAATGGAAGAAGTAGAGAAGGATTTGCATGAGCGGAGGGAGAAACTCCGAAGAGAACAAGAGTTGCACCAATAGGAAAAGGAAGCGCAGCAATAGAATGTATAGCAAGGGGTGCATCATGTGCAGATAGACGAAGAAGTTCCCATACAAGTAGTTGATTCATCTAAACAGCTAACATTAGGCAAACATCATGAACCCTCACACGGAAAACACTTTGCTAATGAGATAGAACAGATTCTTGAGTAGTTGGATGCAGACATGGAGAAGAGGGAGTTGGAACAGGACACTGACCTTATGCCTCACCACAAAGAGGTCAACTCACCTGCTTCAATGCACCTAGATGATGAGCAAGTCTCGAATGACGAAGGAGGCACTGAGATCCTTGGTGGAAAACTGAAAGCAGAGGTGCACAACATCTCCTTCGATGAATCTCACCACAGAGTTGTGTATTTTCACAAAGTACCAACTCTGGAGGACCAAAAATCCCCTGCGCAAGTTGAAGAACAAGTGTTCATGACTGATGTGCACAAGCATCCAACTACTTTGGCTGATGCCACTAGAGTGTAAGCCGAAGCCACTAGCTCAAGTCTTCGTTTCCTCATAGCTGAGAATGAGAAAATGGCAAAGGAACTACAAGTGGCCAAGTAGGGAGGAGACTCGGTGGTAATGTCTACCTGTGCTAAATTGAAGAAGGCAATATTGGATGAAGTATTGTCCTCAGACACAATTATGTGAGCATTGTAATACAAGTTTGGTACCGTGCACCAAGGAGTCACTCATCTCCACGGATGGAAGCATCGATTTGCAATAAGAGCACGCATATTGAAGAACATGCATGCTGCCATTGATAACATGCAAGCATGGATGATGAAGTAAAAGGGAGCCCCGCTTCGCTTACCAAAGATGACAAGGGCTAATGCGGTTAGGCTACAAGCACGTATCTAGAGTCAGGTCTGGAACTATGAGGACTTACCACAACTTGTCACTAGCATACAGGCTTCCCATACACGAGAATTCAAGATCATGGAGGTTGTGGTGCACACAAATATGATCGCATCACTTGGGACTCTCACCCAAGTGAATACAAAGAAGCAGGTCCAACAGGAGCTTGACTTGTACTTCGACAAGTTGATGTGCATCGCCACCAGCCTAGACTTGCTTATCAGTGCAAACATCATGCGCAAGTATGTCGCTGGTCTAGCCACATTGACGACAATGATGTGCATGATTTTAGATGAGTTGGACAAAGAAGCCTCAGTAGTGTACCCAGATGTTATGGAGGCAAGGTTCAAGTTTCAAACAGGTTTCACAGGGGAACACATCGACACTATCAAAGACTACCAATCTTGGCATCAATATGTTAGTGTTGATCAATATGAGGATGACGAGAAGTTGGAATTCTATAGTTGTCTAAGTCAAAATGATGTCTAGTTTGGCTTGTTCAAGCCATTGTTCACATGGGTACATGTGCATTGTAATTTTGAGTCATGTCAAGTGTATGTCAAGTGCCAAGAGTGGATGTAACAGTCATGGAGTAGATGAAGAGTCATGAGGGTGGTTGAATGGTCACAAAGGGGAATTTCAAAGGTCACCCCACCCTTTACTATAAATAGTCCCTCATAACTCATTGTATAGGCTTTTGGTTAGCCATGCTTCTGATAAGACTATCTTGGAAAGATCTTGGACAGTATTGTAACCTGCCTTGGCTTCTCCACTGCACGGAGCTAGTTCATATCTTTGGAGGAGAAGTCAGATGTGGCTATAACGTTCCACTATTGGCGCTAGCAGGTTTACATGGATGTATTGTATGATTGTGACTTACACTTCTTTATATAATAAGAGCCAGCATATTTTCATGCATATGTTGTTATTGTATTTAGACTACTCTGGTCTCCTTAATGATATATGTTGTTTAACTTACGTACTTGTGTATGAACTAATTTGTATGCAATTATATAAATATTTTTGTTAATTTGTTGTATATGTTATTAACACTGTCATCATCTATGTCGACTGCTCTATTAGACATCAGACATACCTTTCACATGAACCTTTCTCTAACAACCGTCACACTCATCTCAGACTGATCCATTAGTATTTTACGTGTTATCTTACTTTGTATGATGTGATTGTCACATCCAAGTGGACTTCTCTGCCAAAAGTTGTTCATGTCCTTTTATATTGCATGTTCCTAGCTAAGTTGGGAATGATCCCTTTCAACCTGGAAGTCACCTTCTCCTTCTTCTCCCTTACAAGTGTTATAACTTCTCATACACCTTCCTTGACTCACTACATTAGTCACACCCTTTTTGTTGACAGAGTTATCTTACATGCCTCTGTGCAACATTGCGGTCAAGGCATTACCTTATGACCCACTGTTGGGACTCCTACACCAAATGGTTTGAGGTCTAATTGGGACTTCTTACCAGGGAGATCCCCTCGTCATGTTGGCAGGTCCAACACCATCAACAATGAGTTAAGTGGTTATTCAATTTATGTTTACTACATGCATGAAAGAAAGTGATATTACATTTTTCACTATTATCATGTACGATTAAAATCATATATTTTATGTATGAATAATTAAATCATATATATGTGATGAATTTTATCAAATTTTTTTAATTAACTAGTTAATTAAATTTTAGCTATCATTCATTGTTTTAACTTCATGATCATTTGATAATCTATATTGTATTACTTTTTATTAAATTCTATTTAGATCACATACACAAAATAAGCTTTCCTGGATAGATAGATTAATAGCTAATTTATATATTTCTTTATTCTCAAGTTTCATTAATCATAAGTTTCACACATAAATAATTCATCCATTTGTATCATTTATATTAAGGGAAATTGGCCCCATAATACCCAGTCAAAGCCAACAATCCAAACGAAAAAGGATCTTCTCTAACGTCCTGTCCGGGCGGTTTTCCCTGATGTTGAGGCAAACATTTCAAGCCTACAACATTTTTGGCACTACAAGGAGGGCCTTTAGACTATGAATGGAAAAAATATCCACTCCTAAATTAAAAGGTCATTCTAAGAGTCAATCTCCCTAAAAATCACCACCAACTTCCATATCACATTCCAAATCTCCTAACGCAATATTTAAACTTGTTCAAACAACCACCAAAACTCCTAGCACACTTCCAGATTTATTTGGCCACACTTCTAGTCAAGTATGTAAAAAGCCCCCCGGATTTCAAACTTTGATTCAAAAATTGGAGGAAATTTCCATTTCTAGAGGAAAATTTGTCCAAAAACTGATATATCAAAATGAAGTGTTTCTTCATCCTTACAATATTCTAGTGTATTAACAAGATCTCAGAGACAAAATATTGGATTTAAACCTTTTGAATTTCCATTACCCACTCATCAGAAAAAGAAAAGTACCATAGAGACTTGCTCTTCTGCTAGCGAGGTTATATCATCATCTCCACCTTGTACTCCTACTATTGGTCCCACCTCTTCCTCCACCCCTTTACATTCCTCTTATCAACCTCTCATCTTGTTGATTCACATTCCTCAACCACAATCATCTAGTGCTATTATAATTAGTAGAATTATAGGAGAAACATCTTCAACTACCCAATCTCCATCAGCCTAATCATATTTTGCAACTTTTTGTGTTCCTAATATTTTCCAGAATGGAAAATAAACCATGGAACAACCCTCGGGCAATACAGATGACTCCTTCATTACATCCTCCTCCCAAATATCCAAAAATATGGCTTCCTAAGTTTAATATTGATGATGACCTCCCTACATAGGAACATCTTCATAATTTCATGTTAACCATCAATCTGAATGGAGTTGTAGAAATTCCCACTATAGATCAACAGATTATGCAATATACTAAGACACAATACAAGATCTACTTCTACAACACTTTGCACACGCTTAATCAAATTGAGCAAGATCAAGAGAACACAAATAACTAAGAATGAGAAATCAATCACACATAACACATAAGAAATAACCTGGGGTAAGCCTCAGCCTAAAACCCCAACCTCTTTATTATCATACAAGTGGAAATATGTTCGAGCTACAAAAAGAATTAGCTCTGAAGCAATTATGCTCTCTCTGCAATCAAACAATACAACTCATAGAATGAATAGACATAATATATGTCTTCCTCAAGCCCTCCAAGCCTCCTACTTCCTTGCGTAGTTTTTCTTGGGGTCCAATGATGTCACATGTGTGAATTGGCCTCATCACACTCACTAAACTTGAAGAAGTAATTATGCAATCCTCATGGAAAGAATTCCTTCTGCATGCAAGGAATATTCACAATGGAATATTCTAGCAACTGATAGTACACTACCCCTCCATCTGATCGCAATTATGTCTCTGTCTGAACTGACATGCATGAGTTATTTATAAGAGAATACTCAATTATCTGAAGTGCAGTAGTTACATGCATGCAAGCATTAACTAACTGAACTTACATTAATTCAACAAATTGTTTGAATTAATCTAACTGGACTCGACTCAGTCAACTAAGCAAACTAATTACAACTCATCCTTATCTCTTTAACTGATGGATAAATTCCTCAATTAATGGAGAAACTATTGCATGTCCTCACATAGACTTCATGTTTGGTTTTCCTTAACTAATTAACTTAAGATGAATTAATTAATTATTTTACAAATAACTGCTAAGATCAAATTCGAATTTTACTTCACTATTTTAGTTTAGGGACTAACTAAAATAGGAAGGTATCCCAAAATGCTATTTATATAATGCTATTTTTAGCACTTCCATTTTTCCATCCATTGCCGCTAAGATCAACAATGGCTGAACTGCTATTTATAGTAGTGCTATCTTTAACAATTCTATTTTTAGCATTTCTTGTTGCTATTTTCAACACTCCCTCTCAACAAGAAAGGGATTACCAATAACCCCAATCCTGTCTCTGTGGAACTAGAACTCGCATTTTGACAATGCCTTAGTCAAAAATATGCATCCTATTCCTCATTCGAAACATACAACAACAACATGATTCTCTTGACCACATAGTCTCGAAGAAGGTGATATCGGATATCAATGTGCTTGGACCTGTCATGAAAAACTAGATTATCAGAGTTTGATACAACTCTATTTATCACAGTAGATGAATGTAGGATCCATCCTCTGACCAAAAAATCCCACTAGAATCTTTCGCATCCAAATGGCCTCACATGAAGCCTCACTAGTAGCCATGTATTCAACCTCTGCATAGCTAAGTGCAACTAATCTCTGTTTCCTGTTGTACTAGGAAACTGTAGCTGAACCAAGGTTGAATATTCCTGCAGAAGTGCTCTTCTAGTCTGATGGAATCCCTACCCAATCTGCATCTGTGAAGCCTCAAAGCTTCACTCCCTCTGCACGTCTATACCACAATCTGAACTGAGATGTGCCTCTGAGGTATCTCAGCACATGCTTCGTTGCCTTCCAAAATAGTTTGTAGGCTAAACCATAGCTTGACTCAGCTGGTTCACCGCAAAGCACAAGTCGGGTTGTGTGTTCAACATATACAAAAGTGAACCCACCAACTGCTAATAAATAGTAATGGCTACTACCTCACCTAAATAGCATCCTCCTTCCTCCAATTCCCAACTAGACGAGTTTGCATGGGCTTACACTTCTCCATGTGAAAGTGCCTAATTATCTCATTAGCATACTTGCCTTGAGACACAAATACTTCCCCATATTTTTGCCACACCTCCATGCCTAGAAAGTAGTGCATAAGGACCATGTCCTTCATCTTGAACTCTCTTGTAAGGTCCTCCTTGCAAGACTGTATCAACTAATCATCACCTACCAAAATCAAGTCATCGACATAAAGAACAATGATCAATGGTTTACCTTGTACCATGAGGTGGTAAAGGTTCGCATCGGCTTCACTCTTGGTGAAGCCCAAACCAGTGAAATAGTTGTCGATCCTAGTGTACCAAGCATGGGGTGCTTGCTTCAGCCCATACAGAGCCCTCTTGAGTCTACACACATGCGACTCACGATCGAAGGTTTTGAAACCTTCTAGCTGCTCAATGTACACCTCCTCCTCAAACTTCCCATTCAGGAATGTTATCTTCACATCCATCTGGCGGATCTTCCACCCCATCTGAGTTGATAGTTCCATCATCGATCTAATCAATGACTACCTAGCTACAGGAGAAAAAGTCTCATCGTAGTCAATCCCCTTGACCTGTGAGAAACCCCGGGCAACAAACCTTGACTTATATCTCTCAACATTGCCATAAGCTACCTGATTTACCTTGTAAGGCCATCTGGAACTCACCATTGACTTGCCATGAAGCCTTGGGACAACATCCCACACACTATTCTGAATGATAGAGTCATACTACTCTACCATTACATCAACCTAGACCGGTTGCTGCACTGCCTCCTCGAATGAAGAAAGTTCGGTATCTACACACTCCCCAACCAAGTCCATGTGCCCAGTGTACCGCTCGAGTGACCTCCTCTATCTGCGCTAAGAAGATGGTTGTCCCACATTCTCCCGCGCATCCAACATCAACATGTCAACTTCCCTTAGGCATTTCTGCCCATCTCTGGAAGCCTTAGCATGAGTGGATGTATCCACTCCCGGATCCTCTGCATGCGACTGCTCCACATCAATCTAAGGATTCTCCTCCTTATGAATTGAAGGTTCCTCATCTGCATGTAACTCGAGCTCCCTCTCAAGTGATAAGCACATGGCTTTCTGCTTGTCGAACTTCAGATCCCTACGTACCACAATCGTCTGAGTGGAATGCAGGTAGACCTGATAGTTGTGGGGTGTATCAGTGTACCCCACAAGTATTCCCAACTCAGTTGTTGGGTCTAGCTTCTTCCTAGCATCTTTGGTCACATGACAGTAAACTGATGATCCAAAGATTTGGAAGTGACTTACATCAGGTCGCTTCCAAGAATAGTCCTCCATAGGTGTCCTCACTCCCAGTATACGGTGTGGTCTTCTGTTCTGCCAGTATATTGTTGTATTGCATGCCTCAACCCACAAATGCAATGGTAGGCTTTGTTCATGCAACATCGCTCAAGTTGCTCCCATAATCGATCTATTCTTCCTTTCGGCCAACCCATTCTGTTGTGGGTTATGGGGTGTTGTCAATTCCCATTTAATACCTTTTGCAGTGCAAAAGTCTTTAAATTGTTGGGATACATACTCTCCACCATTGTTGGCATGCAAGGCTTTTATTTTCTTTCCATATTATTTCTCCACCAAGGCTTTAAACTCACAAAACCTCAAGAAGGTCTAATCCTTCTTTTGCATAAAGTAGATCCAGCATCTACGAGAAAAATCATCAATAAAAATAATGTAGTACCTTTGTTTAGCAATGGAGGCTATAGAGAATGGTCCATAAACATTTGAGTGAACTCGCTCCAGGATTGCTCCAGCTCTAATGTCTCGATCTGGAAAAGAAGATTTCGCATACTTACCCAAGGTACAACCTTTGCATGTAGTTGTCTACTCAAGATTTCCCTTGGGTAATCCGGTAGAAATCTGTTGCATGATCTTCATTGCTCCATGGTGATCTTCTATGCCATAGCTCGCCAATATCTTGGTTCTACACCATCTCAGCTTTGGAACTCAATGCAACATAGTCATCTACCTCTAGCTTGTAGAGATTCTTGACTCGAACCCCTATTTGCTCTATCTGTCGAGTACCGATGTGCCTCAAGAATACCTTTCCTTTACTAAAGACTACATCATAGCCTTTATCTTCTAGCATAGTGATAGACACAAGATTCTTCTCCAGACCTAGTACATAGTTTACATCAGTCAGGGTGAGGGGAGCTCCATGCTCCCTCTGAAACACAACCGTACCTTCACCTAAAACATGGTACTTTCCATCATCACCCATCTTGATCTACATCTAGAGATCCTTCTCCTCCAAGGTATTGAAAAGATTCTTATCACCTTAGATGTGGAATGAAGCTCCACTATCCAGGTACCACACACATCCCACCATGGATGAAACCATGCATATGATAAGCAAGAAATCCAGCTCAAATTGTGAGGCCAGTGCCTCACGATCAGATCCCTTTGAGGAACCCTTCTTGGATTTCTTCTGTGGAAAATTCATAACATAATGTCCCAATTCATGACAATGAAAACATTGCACTTTCAATTTATCAATCTTCTTCCCACCATGGGAAGAACTAGATTTGGAATTGGATGTCTTCCCTTTCCCTTTCCTCACCTTACTCACTAAGGCTAGATTTTCCTTACCAACTTGCTTCGATGAGGATCCATCTTTGGTGCTTCTTCTTGTTTCCTCTTGCATCAGATCCGACCAAATTCGTTCCCAATCTGGTATTTTTTCTCTTCCATTAACCGAGTCTTGGTATCTATGCTAGCTCTTAGCAATACCAAGGAGTGCAAGACTCACCATGTCATCATCATTGGTCGTGATCCCTACACTTCCAAGTTCATCCCTACAGGTGGTGAGCTTGTTTAGATATGTAGAGATCGTGTCGCCCTTTTCACACTTGATCTTACGAAGCTTGTCTTTCAGTGCCAGCTTCCTCTAATTGTTTTTGTTCTAATATAGATCTTCCAATCTTTTCCACATTGAAAACGGTGTCTCCTTCCCATGGAGGCTCAAGACAATGTGGTCTCGAACTCCCTCCAAGAAGATTATCCTTGCTCTAGCCACACATTTCTTCCATCTCGCCAGTTGAGTAACATAAGTCAGCTTGGGGACTTCTTGATCAATGAAGTCCTTTAGACCGTTATCCTCTAATACTACCTCCATGTGATCCTTCCAGGCTATATAATTTGAGTTGCCATCAAGGGCATACTTGAGTCTTAAACCACTAAACGCCATTGGTGAAATTGAGATGTGATAAGAACTCGATTTCTATATTTAGGAACCACAAACTTCGAATTTCTCCTTTTGTATACTGTTCTTCACCTTCATCACCTTTTCTCTGATACCATGTAGAAATTATCACCGTAGATCAACAGATTATGCAATATAGTAAAACATAATACAAGATCTACTTCTACAACACATTGTGGAAGCTTAATCGAATTGAGCAAGATCAAGAGAACACATATAACTGAGAATGAGAAATCAAACACACATAACACAGAAGAAATAACCCAAGGAAAGCCTCAGCCTAAAACCCCAATCTCTGTATTATCATACAAGTGGAAATATGTTTGAGTTACAAAAATAATCAGCTCTCAAGCTATCATTCTCTCTCTGCAATCAAACAATACATATCATAGACTAAATAGACATAGTATATGTCCTCCTCAAGCCTCCTATTTCCTTGCATAGTTTTTCTTGGGATCTAATGATGTCCAATGTGTGAACTCACCTCATCACACTCACTAAACGTGAAGAAGTAACTATGGAATCCTTAAGGAATTAATTCCTTCTGCATGCAAGGAATATTCACAATGGAATATTCTAGCAACTGACAGTACATTGCCCCTCCATCTGATCTCAATTGGGTCTCTATCTGAACTGACATGCATGCGTTATTTATGATAGAATACTCAGTTATCTGAAGTGCAATAGTTACATGCATGCAAGCATTAACTAACTGAACTTACATTAATTCAACAAACTGTTTGAATTAATATAACTGGACTTGACTCAGTTAACTGAGCCAACTAATTACAACTCAATATTACAACTCATCCTTATCTCTTTAACTAATGGATAAATTTCTCAATTAATGGAGAAACTACTACATGTCCCCACATAGACTTCATGCTTGATTTTCCTTAACTAATTCACTCAAGATGAATTAATTAACTATTTTACAAACAATTGTTAAGATCAAATTTGAATTTTACTACACTATTTTAGTTTAGGGACTGACTAAAATAGGAAGGTATCCTGAAATATTATTCACATAATTCTACTTTTAGCACTTCCATTTTTCCATCGATTGTTGCTAAGATCAACACTAGCTGAATTGTTATTTATAGCAGTGCTATTTTTACTAATTCTATTTTTAGCATTTCTTGTTGCTATTTTCAACACTCCCTTTCAACAAGAAAGGGATTATCATTAACACCAATCCTATCTCTGTGGAACTCAAACTTGCATTTTGACAATGCCTTAGTCAAAATATCTGCATCCTGTTCCTCAATCGAAACATACAACAGCAACATGATTCTCTTGACCACACAGTCATGAATATGGTGATACCAGATATCAATGTGCTTGGACCTATCATGAAAAACTAGATTCTTGGAGAGTTTGATACAACTATGGTTATCGCAGTAGATGACTATAGGATCCATCCTCTGACCAAGCAGTCCCACCAAAATCTTCTGCATCCAAATGGCCTCACATGCAGCCAAACTAGCAGCGATGTATTTAGCCTCTATAGAGCTAAGTGCAACTGATATCTATTTCCTACTGTACCAGGAAACTATAGTTGAACCACGGCTGAAGATTTCTCTAGAAGTTCTCTTCTGGTCTCATGGACTCCCTGCCCAATCCATATTTTTGAAGCCCTGAAGCTTCACTCCCTCTCTCTGTCTATACCACAATCCAAATTGAGATGTGCCTCTGAGGTATCTCAGCACATGCTTTGCTGCCTTCCAAAACAACTTGGTAGGTTGAACCATAGCTTGACTCAGCTGGTTCACCGCAAAGCATAACCTGGGTCGTGTGTTCACCAGATACATAAGTGAACCCACCAGCTCCCAATAAACAATAACAGCTACTACCTCACCTAAAGTAGCATCCTCCTTCCTCCAGTTCCTAGATAGAGGAGTCTACATGGGCTTGCACTTCTCCATGTGAAAGCACCTGAGTATCTCATTGGCATACTTGCCTTGAGACACAAATACTTCCCCATATTTTTGCCACACCTCCATGCCTAGAAAGTAGTGCCTAAGGCCCATGTCCTTCATCTCAAACTCTCTTGCAAGGTCCTCCTTACAAGACTGTATCAACTGATCATCACCTGTCAAAATCATACCATTGACAAAAAGAACAATGATCAATGGTTTACCTTCTACCATGATGTGGTAAAGGTTCACATCTACTCCACTCTTGGTGAAGCCCAAACCATTGAGATAGCTATCAATCCTAGTGTACCAAGCACAGGGTGCTTTCTTTAGCCCATATAGAGCCCTCTTGAGTCTGCACACATGTGACTCATTATCGAATGTTTCGAAACCTTCTGGCTACTCAATGTACACCTCCTCCGCAATCTTCCCATTGAGGAATGCTCTCTTGACATCGATCTGGTGGATCTTCCAACCCATCTGAGCTGATAGTGCCAACATCGGTCTAATCAATGAATACCTTACTACAGGAGCAAAAGTCTCATCATAGTCGATCCCCTCGACTTGTGAGAAACCTAGGGCAACAAACCTTGCCTTATGTTTCTCAACGCTGCCATCTGTTGCCTGCTTTATCTTGTAAATCCATATGGGACTCACCACTGACTTACCCAGAGGCCTTGGGACAACATCCCACACACTATTCCGAATGATAGAGTTGTAGACCTCTACCATTGCATCAACCGAGACTGGTTGTTGCACTGCCTCCTCGAATGAAGAAGGTTCAGTATCTACACACTCCCCAACCAGGGCCATGTACCTAGTGTACCGCCTGGGTGACATCCTTTGTTTGCATTGAGAAGATGGTTATCCCACATTCTCCCACGCATCTAGCATCAACCTATCAACTTCCCTTGAGCATTTCCGCTCATTTCTGGAAGTCTCAGCATGAGTGGATGTATCCACTCCAGGATCTTCTACATGTGGCTGCTTCACATCAATCTAAGGCTCCTCCTCCTTAGGAACTAAAGGTTCCTCATCTACATGAAACTCAAGCTCCCTATCAAGTGATAAGAGCATGGATTTCTACTTTTCAAACTTCAAATCCTTGTGTACCATAGTCCTCTGAGTGAAAGGCATGTACACCCGATAGTTGTGGGGTGTATCAATGTACACAAGTATTCCCAACTTAGTTGTTGGGTCTAGCTTCTTCATGGCACCTTTGGTCACATGATAGTAAACTGATGATCCAAATATTTGAAAGTGACTTACATCAGGTCGCTTCCCAAAATAGGCCTCCATAGGTCTCTTCATTCCTAGTATACGATGTGCACTTCTGTTCTACAAGTATACTGTTGTATTACATGCCTCAGCCCACAAATGCAGTGGTAGGCTTTGGTCATTCAACATCACTCGAGCTGCTCCCACAATCAATCTATTCTTCCTTTCGGCCACCCCATTCTGTTGTGGGTTATGGGGTGCCGTCAATTCCCGTTTAATACCCTCTGCAGCGCAGAAGTCTTTAAATTGTTGGGAGACATACTCTCCACCATTGTCGCTATGCAGGGCTTTTATTTTCTTTCCAGATTATTTCTTTTCCAACGCTTTAAACTGACAAAAACTCAAGAACGTCTAATCCTTCTTTAGCATAAAGTAGATCCAGCATCTACGACAAAAACCATCAATAAAAATAACATAGTACCTTTGTTTAGTGGTGGAGGCTGTAGAGAATGGTCCACAAAAATCTGAGTGAGCTTGCTCCAAGATTGCTCCAGTTCTACTGTCTTGATTTGGAAAGGAATATTTCGCATACTTACCCAAGGTACAACCTTTGCATGTAGTCGTCTGCTCAAGTTTTCCCTTGGGTAATCTGGTAGAAATCTGTTGCATGATCTTCAGGGCTCCATGGTGCAAGTGGCCCAGTCTTCTATGCCATAGCTCACTAATATCTTAGCTCTACACCATCTCAACTTTGGAACTCAATATAGTACAGTCGTCTACCTCTATCTTGTAGAGATTCTTGACTCATATCCCTATTCGCTTTTTCTGTCTAGTACCGATATGCCTCAGTAATACCTTTCCTTTACTAAAGACTACATCATAGGCTTTATCTTCTAGCATAGCGACAGACACAAGATTCTTCTTCAGACCTGGTATATACTTTACATCAGTCAGAGTGAGGGGAGCTCCATGCTCCCTTTGAAACACAACCATACCTTCACCTCAAACACGGTACTTTACATCATCGCCCATCTCGATCCGCATCTTGAGATCCTTCTCCTCCAAGGTACTGAAAAGATTCTTGTCACCTTACATGTGGAATGAAGCTCCACTATCTAGGTACCACACACATCCCACCATGGATGAAACCATGCATGCGATAAGTGAGAAATCTATCTCAAAATCTGAGGCCAGTGCCTCACCATTAGATCCCTTTGAGGAACCCTTCTTGGATTTCTTCTGTGGACAATTCGTAGCATAATGTTGCACTTCATGACAATGAAAGCATCGTACTTTCGATTTGTCAATCTTCTTCCCACTATGGGAAGAACTAGATTTGGAATGGGACGCCTTCCCTTTTCCTTTCCTCACCTTACTCGCTAAGGATAGATTTTCCTCATCATCTTGCATTGATGAGGATCCACTCTAGTTCTTCTTCTTATTTCCTCCTGCATCAGATCCAACCAAAGTCGTTCCTAATCTAGCAGTTTTTCTCTTCCATTAACCAAGTCTTGGTAGCTACGCCAGCTCTTAGGAAGACCAAGGAGTGCAAGACTCACCATGTCATCATCAGCGGTCATGATCCCTACACTTCCAAGATCATCCCTGCAAGTGGTGATCTTGTTCAGATATGTAGAGATCATCTCACCCTTTTCACACTTGATCTTACAAAGCTTGTCTTTCAGAGCCAGCTTCCTTTGATCGTTGTTGTTCTAATATAGATCTTTCAATGTTTTCCACATCGAAAACGGTGTCTCTTTTCCATGGAGGCTCGAGACAATGTGGTCTCGGACTCCCTCCAAGAGGATTCTCCTTGCTCTAGCCACACATTTCTTCCATTTTTCCAGTTAAGTAGCATCAGTCGGCTTGGGGACTTTTTGATCAATGAAGTCCTTTAGACCATTATCCTCTAATACTTCCTCCATCTGATCCTTCCAGGCTATATAATTCGAGCTACCATCAAGGGCATACTCGAGTCTTAAACCACTGAATGCCATTGGTTAAATTGAGATGTGATAAGAACTTGATTTCTATATTCAGGAACCATAAACTTCAAACTTCTCCTTCTGTATATTGTTCTTCACCTTGATCACCTTTTCTCTAATACCATGTAGAAATTCCCACTATAGATCAACATATTATGCAATATACTAAAACACAATACAAGATCTACTTCTACAACACTTTGCGGAAGCTTAATTGAGTTGAGCAAGATCAAGAGAACACATATAACTGAGAATGAGAAATAAATCACACATAGCACAGAAGAAATAAGCCAAGGAAAGCCTCAGCCTAAAACCCCAATCTTTGTATTATCATACAAGTGGAAATATGTTCGAGTTACAAAAAGAATCAGCTCTCAAGCTATCATGTTGTCTCTGCAATCAAACAATACAGCTCATAGATTGAATAGACATAATATATGTCCTCCTCAAGCCCTCCAAGCCTCCTATTTACTTGCACAGTTTTTATTGGGGTCCAATGATGTCACATGTATGAATTGGCCTCATCACACTCACTGAAACTAAAGAAGTAACTGCGCAATCCTCAAGGAAAGAATTCCTTTTGCATGTAAGAGATATTCACAATGGAATATTCTAGGAATTAATAGTACACTGCCCCTCCATCTGATCTCAACTGGGTCTCTATCTGAACTATCATGCATGAGTTATTTATGAGAGAATACTCAATTATCTGAAGTGCAGTAGTTACATGCATGCAAGCATTAACTAACTGAACTTACATTAATTCAAAAAATTGTTTGAATTAATCTAACTGGACTTGACTCAGTTAACTGAAACAAGTAATTACAACTCAATATTACAACTCATCCTTATCTCTTTAACTGATGGATAAATTCCTCAATTAATGGAGAAACTATTGCATGTCCCCACATAGAATTCATGTTTAATTTTCCTTAACTAATTAACTCAAGATGAATTAATTAATTATTTTACAAACAACTGCTAAGATCAAATTCGAATTTGACTTCACTATTTTAGTTTATGGATTGACTGAAATAAGAAGGTATCCCAAAATGCTATTTATATAATGCTATTTTTAGCACTTCCTTTTTTCCATCCATTGTTGCTAAGATCAACACTGGCTGAACTGCTATTTATAGAAGTGCTATTTGTAGAAATTCTATTTTTAGCATTTTCTTGGTGCTATTTTCAACAGGAGCCATACAAGAAGATTATGTTGTTAGAATTCCCCCTACACATTTTAAGGATCTACAGGTTCCTAGTATTTTTCTCTTCCTACTAGGTCAATAACAAATTCGAATATGTTGGAACATAATTTTTTGTTAAAAATTGTTGATGACTGAACAACTGCCACTTTGATTAATGACTTATCAAATATTAGGGCCAACCCAAATGAAAAAAATTAAGGAATTTAATTCTAGATTCAACAGATTGCTGAATAAAATCCTAGAGACTTCTAGACCAAGCACTAATCTACAGATTGAATGGCATATTTATTTTCTTCCTTCAAATATTTTTATGTTCATTGATAGAGCCAATAAAACAATATTGCTTGATAACATGAAAGAAGCTCTATCTATGGAAAAAGTAATCCTCTCTTGAGAAGAAAACTATCCTTGAGGAAAGGAATGAGGACATGAATTACTCATAAATGAAAGTGATGGATGGTCTGTGCACTATGAAGAAGTCCCAAAATATCAAGACTCCATGATGAAATAAATTCACGATATTGAAGGAAAAGGAGATCTTGAAGTAGTTGGTTGTCCCGTCATCTCCACCTAATGAGATTTTGTAGGTCTCTAGTTAGGAAGGAACCTAGAGAGAATTTTCTTACTTGGAATAAACTTTGAAATTCCTAAGCCAAGAGGGAGCTTAGGTACATTCCTCTTGTAGGAATGAGTATATTCCTTTATTGGAATATGTCCTCCATATTTTAGAGGGATAGATAGACACATCATTATTGTCTTCACCTGGGAAGACAAAATGGAGGATTGGGTAATCATTTGGCATTCAGTACTCTTTGAGGATGAGATAGGGAATCCATTAGAAGAGTGATCATAGAGGACCGATATTCTTTGAGGACTGGGAATCGAAGATAAGAGTAGTCTTGATGGAACACACCCTGAGAACTCGGGTTGGGTATGTTACAGAGAGACAATGATAAGAGTGTATATCAATCATTTTTCTCACCATCATTGAGCTTAGATCTTGTGGAGATATAGAGTTTTTAGCTAAGTCCTTGCTATCTGACAATATTGTTTTATATGCTTCTATACAAATGAGTCACCAATCTGAATGCTTCTTATGAGAAATTCTTCAGATTGAGAATTTCCAAGTACCATTATGAATACCTCCCTAGTTAAGAGGGAGTGTTGAAAAGTGAAACTAGGTTCAGTCTTCATAATTACATGCAATTATGATTTTATGTAATGAGATGTAAAGAAGAGAAATAAAAATTATTGTATTTCTTGCTTCGTGTGTTTCATGAGCAAGATATTTTATTTTTGAGTCAAGTCTCCCATTACGAGTCTTTAGGAATTAATTTCATATGGTCATAAAATCATATTCATTTTCATGTCATGAAGCCATGTTACACTTTGTAAAAGGTCAAAATTGTCTATGTAAAGTATCCTCCAAGACCTTGTCACTTATCCTCTTCAAGTCAGCCAACAACGAAGAAATAACTCGCTAGAATATGTCGACCTTCCTACTTGTGATAATGTCAACCTAAGGGACATGATAATATGGGTATAAGTAGCCACAATCGACCTCACTTAGAGACAAGTAACTCGATAACTAACTACGAAGAAGAGGCCTATAAAGCATAAGTGCGAAGAAAGGAAAGGGAGAATTCTTCTCGGCATAGTGCATGAAGGAATATTCAGGGTATATTGAAGGAAGGTTTTTTTTGGGAATAGTGAAGGAAGGATTCTTCTATGGTAAATGAAGGAAGGATTTTTCTGGGTACTTTTTTGGGTAAAAAAGAAGAAGGATCAAAGGCATCAAGAGAAGATTGAAAGAGAACTTATTTCTACATTAAGGTAACTATTGATTGGGTAAAGAATCTCATAAAAGGAAGCCAAAAAGAAGTAATGTAGGTCTGTATTAAGGAGACTAGGGTTTCTATTCTAGGGTAAAACTAAGATACCAAGGTTCTCTGGGTGACCGAGATAAAGATTGAGATAGAGACCAAGATTTTGTAGAGGAAACTAGTGAATTCCTAGAGAATGAGATTATCTAGAGGAAGTCGAGAAAAAGTAGTGTGAAGGATAGAGACCGAGTTTAGCTAGGGGAAGCTGAGGAGAGTAGGTCAAGATAAAAAAGAATTTTGAGCTAGGGAAGATGCAGAACATCAAGGTTAGTGACAAGGTTCATGGGAGGATACTAGAATTAAGGGCCTTTGTCATGGTCTTGGTATTCATCAATTGAAGATCTATAAGAAGAATGTTGATCGGGTTTTCCTCTCAAGAGGTGAGAGGTTTTAGCCCTAGCTGACAAGCCTACATACCGTGTCACTTGTCTTCTATTGTGCATATTGGTAATTTCCTTAACCAAAAGAACATAATAATAAGATAACATCAAGAAGACTATAAGATAAGTAGTAAAATTATATCATAAACAATTATCAAGCAAAGAAATCCTTTATCTTCTTATTCCCTAGATTTCTTAACAGGTAGCGGTCAGACATCAATAGTGTGATAGGAGATGATACAAAGAGAAAGTGTTGTGGCAGGGTGTGTAGCACTAAAACACATTCCTCGTTAGATGTGTCCTAGCCATGTAATTTCTTGAAGGTGCTATAATACATGATATTTTTTATGAAACCAGCTCACAAAAAGATAGAAATGATAGATGAATAGAAATAAGCCTCTTCAAGGAGGCAACCTCCTTTACATTACACAAATGAACAATTCTTGGATGATTCAAATGACAAAACCTCATTTCTATATATAAGAGTCTAAGGGGTCACAATATAACCAAACCGGCCTAACAATTGTAATATAAAGAAGCAAAAATAACAATAGAGGGATTCTGTGGGGCACAATAATAACAATATGGGGAGAATAGGGGCACAACAATAACAATAAGGGATACAAAAACAATAGTAATGGGGGAATCACTAGTATTATAGGGACCTAACATGCCCCTATCCTTCAAAAAAGTGTTGACCTCAACGCTTGAGTAGTTCTGGATGCATCTGTATAAAATTCTCATCCTCCCATGTGGAATCTTCAATGGGTAAGTTCTTCCACTTGATGAGATACTCTGAAATTGACCGATTTCATAGCTATCAAGTTCTTGTATCTTTGACTGCTTCAAGTTCCAATATGATTTTTTCTTCCCCATCAAGTTCTGGAAATATTGTTTGAACTAGAAACTTTCCACCTATAACCTTATTTAAGCATGAAACATGGAAAACTGGATGCACTCGGGAATCTGCAGGGAGCTCCAATTTGTATGCCATAGTACTTATCTTTTGCAACTCCTTGTATAGACCATAATACTTTGGTGATAATTTATTATCCTTCTTAGCTTTCTTGAGGGACATTTGTTTATATGGTTGTAGCCGTAGGAATACCCAATCACCTACATTAAAACTTATTTCCCTGTGATGTTGATCTACTTGTTGTTTCATTCTATTCTACGCCAAGGTGAAGTTATTCTTTAAGAGTTGGAGAACTTGTTGTCGATGCTCGATGTGATCTTCCACTGCTTGAAACTTAGAATTTTCTCTTAAATATGATGTGATGTGTTATCTCAAAATCAGACCCTGCAAGGCTGCAGACCAGGAAGACTTCAAGTAACTGTTTCAAACCTACTTTAGGCTGAGGCTTAGCCTCCTCAATCTGAGAGGGCTCTCTCTAAATGGATTAATGATTTTGATTAAAGATAAGATGGCTAACTCTTATAGAACAACTCTGAGAAGTATAAATGGTGGAAACACATTTAACAACTATCCATTGGGCTTATGGAGTCAACAACACCTCAATAAAACAATTAACTCAACCTTACATGGAAGTCAGGGCATTCAGCATTTAAACATTCAGAACATAAACTCATATAGGACCACACAGTTTATAAATGTATACAAGAAGTCAGAGCACATTCAGTGAATTCTGAGTGATTATACATCCATAAAACTGCAAGAATTAGGAAAAGGACAACATCACATATTCTGAACATAAAAAATCCCTCATGAATCCTGAGAAGTAAAGCCAAATATGTATTACTGAAACTGAGTCTTACATAAGCCAAATACAAGATTTTTCATAAAATTTCCAACCCTGAGTACATTGATGCTTCAGCTATATATAGAGCTCTTTACATAACTTGGATTCCTCCTCAAGCATGAGGGGAATTCGAATTCATCCTACTATGACACCTATTGATACTTAAAACTAACTATTAAATGCAAATGACACCTAACTAGGAGTCCTAGAGACCTAATACAACTAGGACTGTAACTCCTTATTATGATTACAACAACCTTATCTAAGCATTTAAAGCATTATTTGAAAACTTGAAACCTAAATAAGTCGAATTTGATGAAACCTCCCACGTGGTCATCTGACTTCTGAAGACAAACCCTAGAAATTAGGGAACATGTTTCCATGTTTTTAGGTTTAGGATCCCTGAAAATGGCACGTGGGACAGAGCCTTTATCTCCTCATCCATGACACATTGTTTGAAACGGAAGGAGTTTTTTGTAGTCCAGGATGTCTACAATAAAAACCTCTCTTGGTTTTTTAAAATACTTCTCCAGCTGTCCAGAATTGATCCTTGATGTTCCTAGAAACTAGGAGACTGTCCCTTGCTCTGTTCTGGCTGAAAAATGGGTCTTGGGACAGAGCTCATAACTTCTCCCAAAAACCGTATTTAGAAAAACTGAAGGAGGCTTTTGTGAACCAATCCATACTGAACAAAAATCTCTCTTGGTTTTTTGAAACACCGTCCCTACCTCCCAGAATGTGCCTTTTAAAAACAGGTGTAAAACAAAGATATATGCTTGTGAAAAACTGCACCTACAGCAGTTTCGTAGCGCAACTTTGGTCCATCATTTCTCCCAAGTCATAATGAATTTGAAGAAAGTGGAAGAGGTTTTTTTACTTAGGTATCTTAGGAATGAAAAAATATTTCACTTTTTAGAGATGAGTTTTCAACTGCTCAGAACCTCTTCTAGAAGTTGACTAGTAAAAACAATTTTTTTTGCTAAAACAGGCTGCTACAGGGGTTTCGTAGCACAAAATAGGATTTTTACACTGTCCGCGCTACAAAAACGTGGATTCGTAGCTAGTTTTAAAATTTCTCCAAAATCATGTGAGATATGACTTCTAAACACATGGTGAGGCTTCTAGGACATGGAATGAGGCTATCAAACTTTATTTGAAGATGGACATGAGACTCTAACCCTATGACTTAGACTCTAAAACATAAAAATGACTTGAACATGACTTGACCATGACTTGACCATGACTAATACAAGAATTGAGAAACCATGTAAGTTGTCCAAATTTTTTTAAGGAAGTTTTACAGTGATAACAATATTAATAAATATTTGATTGGATAAACCAAAGGTTTGAAACACTTTGACCTTAAAATATCAATGTGATTTTTAGGGAAGATTTTTGCTTAAAACAAATTATCAAATTAGATAACTAAAATACCTAATACATATAGAGGTTTTATCATATATAGCACATGAGTGGATGGCTTGCTCGGTGGGGACTGTCGGCTGCTTCACGCCCCACCCGAGTTCGATTCCCATTGATGTGGTGTTGCTCGCTCTGCAGCTATTTCCAAACTAACATAAAATGATATGTAACATATTGTACTACGGGCCTTATAATAAAGATTCTTCTAGGGGACTTAGCCCCCCCTTTTAAAAAAAATAGAGGTTTAAAATTTTTGAAAAGTCGTTATTTTTCAATGAATAAAAAAACGATCATTTTGGCTATACACTTACGAAAACGCCAAACTAGGGTAGTGAAGCACGTGTAAACACAATGGTAACGTTGGATGGAGGTTCAAAGAGGTGGTTGGTGCCAAGTAGTTCACTGACTATGACCGAATATTGGGTTAGCTATTTCCAAACTAACATAAAATGATATGTAACATATTGTACTATGGGCCTTATAATAAAGATTCTTCTAGGGGACTTAGCCCCCCCTTTTAAAAAAAAGAGAGGTTTAAAATTTTTGAAAAGTCGTTATTTTTCAATGAATAAAAATATGGTCATTTTGGCTATACACTTACCAAAACGCCAAACTAGGGTAGGAAAGCACGTGTAAACACAATGGTAATGTTGGATGGAGGTTCAAAGAGGTGGTTGGTGCCAAGTAGTTCACTGACTATGACCGACTATTGGGTTATATATAAGTTAACGATCGTATTCTGTTCGATCAAGAAACAAACTCTGCTACCTCTCTTTCATTTGAAACTTCCATCCGTTAATCCTTCATTACCCTCTCGACATTCCCTTCATTTGGTTAAAAAATAATAATATGCGAGGAGATCCAAGGGTTTGCACAGAGAACGAGAGGAGTAATTATGTTTATCATCCACTTGCTCCCCACAATACCACTTTGTTCCTAATGCGGGGAAGGAAAAATGGTGGTATCACATTTGATACTCCACCCAATTACACTGCCATCACTACTCCTATTAACCCTAACCCTAACTCGCATTACGCTCCCATTAACCCTAACCCTAGCTCACATTACACTCCAGGACTAGTAGGGTGACGAGTCATGATGGATGCACTAGAAGGGAGAAAAGGAAAAAGAATAGAATGATGAGTTCCACGAAGCAAAAAGGGGCACATGGATAGGAGAGCCAAGCTAGCAAGTTAGAGCCATGAATGTGGCATAGAAAAATGAGTGATATCAGTGGCAAGTTTGAGAGATGAAAGGATGGTCAGTAAAGGAAGATATTTACTTAGGGATCCTCTGAAAAAAAAAAGGGAGCCATAAGGGGGAATGGGGAGTCTAGTGAGGAAATAACTATAGAGTGAGAAAAAGTGATAGCACCACATAGTTATGAAGGTTGGCATGCTAGACAATAACAATGTGAGTATTAGGGGTGATTTTAGGGGCGAATGTTCGCCCTTTGGCGAAATTAAGGGGTTTTAAATTTTTAGTGGGCAAATATTTTGTATCATAGTACATTTTTACAAATCACCTCAATTAGCCCTTGAAATTAGGAGTTACAACCTTCCATTCGCCCATTTTCAAGAATAGGTTTTATTTAAGTGAATCCTATGAGCCAAAGGCCTAAATACCATATTTATAAAAGAAGTATGGTAAATTAATAAAAATATAAATAAATGAAAGGTATGGTAAATAAATAAAGAATTTTTTATATTTACTCCATAAGTCACCTTATATACATGCAAGGGTGTAAACAAATAAAAATATAAGTAAAGTGGAGGTATGGTAAATAAATAAAACGTCTTTTTATACTTACTCAAAAGGTATGGTAAATAAATAAAAATATAAATAAACTAGACGCATGGTAAATAAATAAAACCTCTTTTTATATTTAGTCCATAACCCTCATTCTATTTATGAAGGCTCAAGAAAGAAGTTTTATTTAAGTGAATCCTATGGGCCAAATACCATATTTGTGAAAGAGGTATGGTAAATAAATAAAAATATAAATAAACTAGACGCATGGTAAATAAATAAAACCTCTTTTTATATTTAGTCCATAACCCTCATTCTATTTATGAAGGCTCAAGAAAGAGGTTTTATTTAAGTGAATCGTATGGGCCAAATACCATATTTGTAAAAGAGGTATGGTAAATTAATAAAAATATAAATAAGCGAGAGGTATGGTAAACAAATAAAACATTTTTTTTTTTTATATTTACAACATAAGTCACCTTGTATTTATGAATGGTATGGTAAATTAATAAAAATATAAATAAA
>APFE030081731.1:7158-41337 GCA_000404065.3 Pinus taeda | reverse complement strand
TAAAGAAATGCAATGATTTCATTTGTGTATTCAATAAACACAAGATTTTATAGTTGAGTAAAATATTCGCCATGCCTCGTGAGAGATTTGCCAAAAAATTATATATACATATCATATTATTGATAAAATCGCCTTCCATTTTTCCTATATACCATGGAGATTCGCCCATTTATTATACATGTAAATTTAGGGGGGGTTCTTAAAATTTTCCCTGGTGAGTATTAAATCAAATAAATAACGAGAGGGATGAGCATGCTTGGGAGAGAATGTTTTTAGTGTTTTATTGATTTGGTAGCATATGACACATGATCTCCAAAACTTATACAAAATTTTGCGAGATAAGATTGTGAAACACCTTAATTAAATTAATTAGCCATAATTTAGATATTTCCTATGTCTAACTTATGAAACAAGGTTAATTAAAGTGAATTAATTGAGCAAATCAACTTATGCAATAACTACTTCCAAAAAATTACGTGGATCAAGTCTCAAATGATCTTAGTCATTGATATGGATCTAATCATGGTAAATGAAGCTCCAACTAGAGATTATAAGAGAAAGGCAGTGGGATGGAGACATACACAAGAGGGAGAGTGAGTTAACATGGCAGATCGAGCTACCCTATTGTAGTGAATTAGCAAGGGAGAAAGTTCTAGCTAGAGAGAGCATCCAAGAGAGGGAGCAACAGAGAAATTTGGAGGAGAATTCTAGAGAGTGTTTGAGTGGTTTTTCTAATGCTAGAGAGGTAGGAAAAGGGAGGTTGAAGTTATTCTGCAGAGAGGCCATGTAGTCAATATGAGCAACCAAAAAATCCAATGTGAGTTACCAAAGAGAGGTCATTTCAATTGTGGGAGGCCAAAAATGTCATTAGAGAGTTAAAGAGGAGAAAAAATTTCGAGAGGTAGAGGGGGGAAGGACGACTCACTTGGAACTAGCTAGGACGAAGTGTGAATTGTTCCCAAACTAGTTGTGCCCATTTCTAGATGTTATTTTTTGAAGCATCAAATGTGTTATAGCCTTGAAATTTTGTGGAGGGGCTAGAATGCATGAAATCTCCAAAATTCATAAATCATTTTTGGCAATTCCACCTAGAAATGAATTCATTAGATTATTAATAAGTTTTTAAATATTTCCTAAGTCTAAGCTTAGGGAATATGACTAATTAATCAAAAATAATTAAGTTAAGGTGTGAATATTCTAGAAACTCACATGGATTGACACAATAGTAGCCTCTAGAGGATAAGTCAATTTGATGGGGAGAAACAAAATTTCAGTGAAGCTAGTGAGAGGTTCTAGAGGGCACGAGAGACATTTTCCTATACAACAACTAGTAAATCGGTTTGAGGAGAAATTGTTCCAGATGAGAGAAACAAAAACTACACTAGGTTGATGAAGTGAATGCACAAAGACAGTTTGGATGGCTCAATTTGAGCTTAGTTCAGTGCTGATATTTCAATTTGGAGTGAGGAATTTATGCTCACTAGATTTTCTTGCCATTATTTCTTCTTAGGATTGCCAGTTTCGGCATCAAGTTGTACTCATATTATCTCACTAATGCATAATAATAAAACCCTCACCTATTGCACCGATTTTCTGAAGTTGGGTTTTTTCGAGAGATATTGGTCCAAAAATAACTGTCATTTCATGTGTGTGTGCTAGTATTTCTTTTCGTGTTTATTTCTTAATTAGTTTATTTGTGTAGGTTGCAGTGTGAGTTATTCAGTATTTGTTGTAGGAAACAGTAAATAAATTGTTAAACTTAATTAACAATTAGGAGATTAATTTCTAGTTGCTACAATAGGATTATGGTTTCTGAATTTTCACATGTTATCAGAGCACAGATGATTATTCAAAGAGCTAAATATTGAAGGAGGAGCAAGTTTCAATGTTCATTGAGGGATAGTAGATCGAAACCACATAGGTAATGCAGTCACCTTGGGCAAGAGGTCAAATTCTTCAAAATAATTGATTTTTCTGAGAGGGGCAGAAAAATTTGATCTATCGAGATTGAGGGTTTCCAAAGACAGAGGGAGTGGCTAGTATTTTTCATAGAGCATATCTCTAGCTAGACTTAACAGTTTTTGTAGCAGGTTACTAGAGAAGAACTAGCATCAGGAGGAACAAAAGCACACATAGAGGGAACATTTTCCTCAAGGAACTTCTACTATCAAGAAGTTCAAATTCCCTTGTAGATCAACAATCATTGTGAGAAATTTTTCTCACTCTAGAAGGGAGTGTGAATAGCCTAGCAGCAATTAATGAGAATGGAAGAGGATAGTTTCAACATCATTTGAGAGGGCCACTGCTGGACTATGAGATCAGGGCAGGTTAGATGGTGCTTCCAACTATGTCATCTGGAACGCAAGGATGTCCTTCCTTCTAGATGAATATGGATTGAATAAACATATTAATGTAGCAGTAACAGTTCCCATGGATGAAAATCAGATAAAGGACTACAAGAAGTAGATGGCGAGGGAAAAGAGTGTTATCCTTGATGGTGTTCAGGATCACATTGTATCACACATAGTGGCCAAGAGAATGACTAAAGAGATGTGTGATACACTTTCCATGATTTACCAAGGCACTTATGAGTAGCGAAATATGTGCATGGAGGAGAAGTTGAGATGCACTAGGATGTAGAAATGGGAACACATAGACCCCTTCCTAACCAAGATTTAGGACATTCAGGATCATTTGTCAATTATTGGGGCAACACGTCAAGTCACAGAGCTAGTACAATTGACACTCAGTGGTGTCTCTGAGGAGTGGCAGTTATCGTCCAAAGCATTTTGGGGAGAGAAACCTTGCCAAGGTGGGACATGACATGGGTCAATTTGAAGCAAGTGGAATTGAGGCAAGACTTCGTGAATATCTCCATTGGTGGTAGCAGCAGCGGGTTGATGTAAGTGAAGGAAGTGGCGAATGTGACCCTTGCATCAAAGGGTCCCATTCAATGATAAGGGGAGCATCGAAAGAAGAAGAAGGACCTATCAAAGGTCAAGTGCTTCAAATGTGGTGAACTTGGTCACTATAACACCTAGTGTCCTCTCAGGAAGAATGACAAGGAAGAGAAGAAGGACCAGAAGGCAGCATCAATAGAGATCGATAGGTTGTCCTCTAGGTTGGAAGAAGACTTCACCATGTTTTCTGACATACCCCGGGAATGAAGTGGGGTGACTTACTTTTGTAGCCCTAGAGTGCTACAAGGGCCCACAATATCTCAGTATAAGGATGGGTCACTGATAGTAGATGCAGTTAGATGCCAGGGTGGTAGATGTAGAGTCTAGTTGCAGTCAGATGTTGGTAAGTGTAGTGAAAAATTGGTAGCAATGGAGAGTCAGTAACAACACAAGCACCTCAGTGACAATGTAGATACTAGCAACAATCAGATACTCAAGAGACAATGCATCATACTTATCACAATTGCCTAATTATTTAGGATTCTTTTTAGTTGCATATGTTGTAGTCGCAACAATGAAAAATGGAGAGGGAGTTGTAGTGCAAATGCAGTGTTGCAGTTGTAGTAGCATCAAATGGAGAGGGGGTTGTAGTGCAGATGCATCGTTGGTAGCGGTTCAATAGAGTCAGCAACAACACAGAAGTAGCACATATTAGAGTTGTGCAGTGGTTAGTGGGCAGCATTAGCTAGACATCAACATCGTAACAAGAGATGATGCAAAGACATGGTGTTGCTATAGGAGGCAACAACAGTAGAACACATTCATCAATAAGAGGGAGTTTTATTTTTTGTAGCATCATTTGTGTTTTTGCCTTAAATTTTTTTGGAGAGGCTACAATGCGTGAGATATCCAAAACCAAGAAATCGTTTTTGGAAATTCTACCTAGAAATGGCATAATTAGATTATTACTCAGCTTTTAAATATTTCCTAATTTTAAACTTATGGAATATGACTAATTAGTGAGAATTAATTAAGTTAAGTTGTGAATGTTATAGAAACTCACATAGATTGACTTCAAGTTAATCCTAGCCATCAATTAAGGTCTAATCTTGGTCATTAAAGTCTCAATAGAGGATTATAAGAAGAAGTTGATGGGGCTTGAAGGAAACACTTCAGAAGTTCGATTCCATGAGTTGGTCGATTTCCTTAGTAGTAACATTCAATTTCTAGAGAGAGAGCCAGAGAAACTGAAGTAATAAGAGTGGGGCAAGGATAGTGAAGCCAGAGGAAGAATTCCAGTTCTGATGAGTAAATTTTTAGAGAGGTAGAGGAGCCATAGAGAGGTTGGCACAGAGCAACGTAGTAGCCTCTAGAAGTGAAGTCGATTTGTTGGGGAGAAACAAAATTTTAGTGCCATAAGTTGGGCAAAGGTTCCAGAGGCTAGGAGAGACATTTTCCTAGACATAAGCTACTGATACGGCTTGAGGAGAAGTTGTTCCAAGTTGAGGGTAGCAACAACTGTGCTAGGGTGTTGTAGTGACTGTGCAGGGGTAGTTTGGACAACTCAATTTCATATGAGGCGAGTATTAGGATTTCGTGTGGAGAGAGAAATTTCTCCTCACTAGATTTTCTTTCCAATCTTTCTTTGTAGGATTTCTAGTTTCAGCATCTAGTTGTACTCAGATAATTTCACTACTACCTAATGGTAAAACCCTCAGCAACTGCACCAATTTCCCAAGTTGGTTTTTTCCGGGGACATTGGTCCAAAAATAACTATCATATTGTGCGTGTGTGCTAGTATTTTTTCCATTGTTTATTTCTTCCACAATTTATTTGTGTAGGTTGCAGTGTGAGTTATTCAGTATTTGTTGTAGAAAATAGTAAATAAATTGTTAAATTTAATTAAAAATTAGGAGAGTAATTTCTAGTTGCTACAATAGGATTTGGGTTTCAAAATTTTCACACTAGATGGTAGTGTGAGAAGGCCAATGAAGAGTCACTTGATTAACAAATGGAGAAACTTATTTCCGAGATATTTTTCCAGTATATTTTCCAAAGCATTGCTAGTAAGGCATCCATATTATTGTACTCTCCAGATTTCTGGATAATAGTAGAAATGAACCCTCTTCTACTGCATCAATTTTCCCTTTGGGGTTTTTCCTTGGAATATTGGTCCTAAAATTATTGTGTCAATTTTTTTTATGTGTGCATCTATTTCATGGTGTGAAAATTACAATACCAGAATCCTATTGCAGCAACTGGTATTATTTATTCTAATTGATAATTTAATTTTTTAGTTTATTGTTGCAAAAACATCAAAATAAACACAATGCAACCTTCACAAATAAAACTACGGAAAATGAATAGTACTAGAACTTAGAAAATGCTGGCACACACACATAAAATTTACACTATTTTTTGGTTAAAAGTCCCTGGAAAAACCCAATGTGAGAAAAGATGAGCGTTTTATTTATTATGCAACAATGAAAATATGAGTAAAATATATGGATGCCCAATTGACAATATAGTCAGAAAGTATCTGACAGAAATAATTTAGAGAAAAAATTATCTCACCCCACAAGAAATCTCGACACTAGCTTCCATAGAAAAAATGGTCGTCCAAACCCCAACGTGAGCCCTTTTGCATTGCCTATGCGTTGCCTCTAACACATGTGGCTCGATACTACCTCTGAGCAAGTCGTTTAGCCTATCTCTATTTCTTTAAGTGTCTCTCTAGCCCTGTGGAAGACTTTCCTCATCTCGGGAAACTGAATCAACCCCCTCCTCAGTTAAATTGAACTACTTTTCATCAACCTTTGCATAATCTATCTGTTTCTTCTGCGTGGATCACTTCTGTCACTTGATGTTTCCTCTCTGAATTTGGAAAATCTCCTCTAGAATCTAATCCTTGCCCCTCACCCACTTCTTTGATATCTAGCTCTCTAAAATTTGACTGTTGGTACTCTGGAAATCAATCTGCCAAGGAAATTGAATTTTTGGTGAACTCAAGTGTGTTCTACAAGTGCCCATCAAATTCCTCTTATAATCGACTGTTGGAAAACCAGCGGATAAGATTAAAGCTTAATCGATGGCTAGGATCATATTGCAATAGATATGAATTTGTTTCTAGATGATTCTCACCTTGACTTAATTAATACTATTTAATTAACTAGTTTTCCTAAGTTTAGACTTAGGAAACATTAAAAAATTGGTTAATAATATAATTAAGTCACTTCTATATGGAATTTCTAGAAACGATTTTTTTGTCTTGGAGATCTCATGTATTATAGGCTTTCCATGGAATTTCATGGCTAGAACACATGTGATGATACAAAAAATGATACTCCCTCTTAGTGAGGAATGTGTTTTAGTGTTTCAAACCCTTCCATGACACCGTGTCTCTCTATCATCTCCTACCATGTTGTTGATGTCTAGCTACCATTGCCCACCAACTACTGCACAACTCAGATGTTGCATCTATGTTTTTGCTAACACTTCCATATTTATTCGAACACTACATTTGCACAACAACTCCCCCCCATTTGTTGCTATAAAAAATGCAAAATATGCAACTAAAAAGAAACCAAAATACTAAATCAATTGTGTTTAGTATGATGCATTTGTCTCTTGAGTGTTGACTGCTACTAGTGACTGCACTTTCCACCAAAGAATTTGTGTTGTTGTTGAGTCAGAATTATACCACTCTGCACTGTTGCCAACTCTGTACTGCACTCCCCAACACCTGACTACTACTAGTTTGCAACTGTCACTCTGGTACTGACTATGTCAACTACCACTATTCCATCCTACTACTGAATACTGTGGGCTCTTATATTTAGGTAATAATCCATGAGGTGGACTCCTCAAGGACCCTACCCAGGCTCTGTAGTTATTTGGGACTACAGTACAAAATCTCCCCACCTCCCTCCTCGAGGTATATCTATGAACATTACAAAGTTTTCCTCCAACCTACAGGAAAAACTATCAGTCCCTTGAGAAGTTACTTACTGGTCCTGCTTCTTTGAATTGTTCTTCTTCCTCTGACAAAACTGCATGATATATTGACCAAGCTCACTATATCTGAAGAACTTGACCTTTGACAAATCCTTGTTTTTCCTTCTTTGCTCCCCTTGCCCCTGACTGGTACCGTTTGATGCAAGGGCCACATTCTCCTCCTCCTTCACCACATTTGATTTACTGCTACTTCTGCCACTAATGGATCTCTTCAATACAACTCACCTCAACTCCTCTTGTTATGAGTCTAACCACATCTAGTTCCATTTTGGAAGCTTGTCTCTGCCCAATATGCTTTGGACAAAAACTTGCCACTTCTAAGAGACACTATTCAGTAAAAACCTCACTAGCTCTATTGGTTGAGGCACTGCCCTAATAGCTGCAAGCTAGTATCAAACCTCTTAGATCATAGTGAGGAAGGGATCTATGCCTTCCCCTTTCTACATCCCGATGCATCTCAGCTTCTCCTCTAAGAAAATATTTCACTACTCGGAAAAGCCCTGATATAGCATGGCGAGAGCATCCTACATCTCCTTGGAAATATCCTTACTAGCTATCTGTGAGACTATATGGTCCCGGACTCCATCTAGGATCAATCAATTCACCAATGCCATCTCTTTCTTATATTCCTTGAGCTGATCTGCATCCAAGGGAACTACCACAATGATGTTTATGTAGAGCTTTAGGGCATATTCATCCAACAGGAAGCACATCCTAGCCTTCTAGATAACATAGTTGGAGGAACCCTCCAAATTATTCTGATCTCTTAACCCAATTGTTTCCATCTCTGAACAAGTCAAAAACTCCCTCTTTCCCTATGCTCAGCCACTACTTTTCTACTCACGCTCCCCTCTGGAATGTGTGGTCCTACAAGCTGTTATTGCTAATCTTAAACTGGAAATTCAAACTTACAAGACTTGAAGTTCCCTGAGGAATATTTTCCCTCTCTTGTGTGTGATTTTATCTTCAACCAGACGCAGGTTCTACCTATGAAACCTGTAGCAAAACCCTCTATTTCTAATCAATAATATGCTTAGCGAAAAACAAAGTTGTTGATGCTCCCTCTACTTACTAGAATCACTGATCTGTGATATTCAAACTTTGTTTGCCTCCCGCATTGCAAAAATTGAACTTCCCCATGTAACTTGGCCTGCGTGGCAATGAACTATGATGCCTCAATAATTTTGGCATGTTGCTCTTGCAGCACAAATAAATTATTTCCTTCACTTCTAACGTTTCGGTTGATCATTATGCTCTAATACCATGTGAAATTTTCAATACCAGAATCCTATTGCAGCAACTGGTATTATTTCTTCTAACTGATCTTTTATTTTTTCAGTTTATTTTTCCAACAACATCAAAGTAAACCAAATGCAACCTTCACAAATAAATATGCTGAAAATAAATAACACTTGAAATGAGAAAATAATAGCACACGCATAAAATTTACACCATTGTTTTGGGGGAAAAGTCCCCAGAAAAACCCAATGTGGGAAAACTAGTGCAACAGATGAGGGTTTTATTTTATTATGCAGCAGTGAAAATATTAGTACAATCTATGGATGCCCAACTAACAATCTAATCAACAAGTATCTGAAAAAAATAATTTAGAGAGAAAATTCTTTCACCCCAAAAGCAATCTTGACACTGGATTATACAGAAAATTGGTCGTCCAAACCCGAACGTTAGCTCTTCTACATTGTAACTCATATGCGTGGCTTGATATTTCCTTTGATTAAGTTGTTTAGCCTATTTCCACTACTGGAAGTGACTCTCTGGCCCTCTCTAAGACTTTCCCGGCCTCTCAAAACTGAATCGACCTCCTCCTCAACTAAATCAAATTGATTTTTATCAGCCTTTGTGTAGTATTCGCACTGCTTCAAGGTGGATCACTTATTTCACTTGTTTTTTCCCCTCAAGATCTAGAAAATCTTCTCCAGACTCACTATCCCTTCCCCTCACTCACTGCTTCAATCTCTAGATCTTTAGCAGCTGATTGATTCTACTCTGGAAATTGATCTGCAAAGGAAATCAAATTTTTGGTGATCTCAAGTGTGTTCTCCAAGTGCCCATCGACTTCCTCTTATAGTACATTATTGGAGCACCAAAGACAAAGATTAAAACTTAATATATGGTTATGAATCTATGAATCAATCTGTGTGATTTTCTAGATAATTCTCACGCTCGCTTAATTAATACTGATTTATTAACACATTTTCCTAAGTTTATACTTGCGAAACATTAAAAAAATGGTTAATAATATAATTAAGTCACTTTTAGGTGGAATTTCGATAAAATATTTCTAGGTCCTCGATATTTCATGTATCCTAGCATCTCCACCAAATATCGTCTCTAGAATGCATTTGATGCTACAAAAACTAACACTCCTTATTAATGAGGAATGTGTTTTATTGTTGCACAACATGCTACAACACTTTGTCTTTATATCATCTCCTATTATGTTGTTGATGTTTGGCTGCTACTTCCAACCAACTACTGTGAAACTCTAATATTGCATTTGTGTTGCTACTGAAACTACCATATTGCTAACAACACTCCATCTACACAACAACTCCCTCTTACAAAATTCTTCTTATATATCTTCAATTGATGAATACCAATACCATGACAAAGGCCCTTAACTCTAGTATCCTCCCAAGAACCTTGTCACTAACCTTGATGTTCTGCCTCTCCCTATCTCGACTTTTCTTTTTTATCTTGATCTACTCTCCTCAGCCTCCCCTAGCTAAACTCAGTCTCTAGCATTAACACTGCTTGTTCTCGACTTCCTCTAGAGAATATCATTCTCTAGGCTTTCACTGGTTTCCTCTACAAAATCTTGGTCTTTATCTCAATCTCTATCTCTATCACCGAGAGAATATTGGTCTCTTAGATTTACCGTAGAACATAAACCCTAGTCTCCTTAAGAGAGACCTATACTACTTCTTTTCAGCTTCCTTCTACGAGATTATTTATCCAATCAAGAGTTACATTAATTCATAAATAAGTTCTCTTTCAATATTTTCTTGATTCCTTCCATCCTTCTTATTTTTCACCCAAAACAAGTACCCCAGAATAATCCTTCCTTTGCTGACTCCAGAATAATCCTTCCTTCACTATTCCCAGAAAAAACCTTGCTTCAATATACCCAAAAGAATCCTTCCTTCACTATGCCTAGAAGAATCCTTCCTTTCCTTTCTTTGCACTTCTGCTTTGTAGGCCTCTTCTTCGTACTTCTTTTTACCGAATTTCTTGTCATTTTACTTGCCTCTAAGTGAGGTTGAGTGTGGCTACTTATACCCATCTTCTCATGTCCCATAGGCTTACATTATCATAAGTAGGAAGGCTGACATTTTCTAGCAAGTTATTTCTTCGCTGTAAGCCGACTTGAAGAGGATAAGTGACAAGGTCTTGGAGGATACTTTACATAGACAATTTTTACGTTTTACTAAGTGTAACATGACTTCATTACATGAAAATAACTCTATCATTTTATGGCCAGATGACATTAATTCCTAAAGAATCTCAATGGGAGTCTTGACTCCAAAATAAAATATCTTGCTCATTAAACCCATGAAGCAATCAATACAATAATTTTTATTTTTCTTCTTCACATCTCATTACATAAAATCATAATTGCATGTAATTATGAACCCTGAAACTAGTTACACTTTTCAACACTCCTCTTAACTAGGGAGGTATTCATAATGGTACCTGGACATTCTCAATCTGAAGAATTTCTCATAACAAGCATGTAGATTGGTAACTCATTTGTATAGTAGCATATCAACGAGGATTTTCACATAACAAGGACTTGACTGCGAACTCTATCTCTCCACAAGATCTAAGCTCAATGATGGCAAGATCAATGATTTATATATTCTATCATTGTTTCTCTAGAACATACCCAACCTGGGTTCTCAGGGTGTGTTCCATCAGTACTATTCTTATCTTGGATTCCTAGTCCTCAAAGAATATCGATCCTTTATAATCACTATTCTCTTGGATTCCCTATCTCATCCTCAAAGAGTATCAGATGCCAAATGATTACCCAATCCTCCATTATGTATTCCTGGTTGAAGACAAGAATGATGTGTCTATCTCTCCCTATAAAATAGGGAGGACACATTACATTAAAGGAATATACTCATTCCTACAAAAGGAATGTACCTAATCTCCCACTTGGATTAGGAATTTCCAAGTTTCTTCCAAGTAAGAAGCTTCTTTCTAGGCTCCCTCCTAACTAGGGACCTACAATATCTCCTCGGGTGGAGATGATGGAACAACCAATTGCTTTAAGAACTCCTTTTCCTTCAATATCATGAATTTCTTTCGCCATGGAGCCTTCATCTTTTGGGACTTCTTCGTAGTTCACATACCATCCATCACTTTCATTTATGAGTCATTCATGTCCTCATTCCTTTCATCAGAAATTGATTCATCAATTTTCATCTGGATTTTCTTCATGTCATGCTTCTTTCTTCATTCCATATTGTCCAGAAGGATCTTACGTCCTTCTATATGATCCTCCTGGAAGTCATCCATGGATCTTCCCTTTGGAAATCATGCATAAGCTCATCTAGATATTAGTTCAAAAATCAGAGATGAACACTTAAATAAGAAATTACCTTTGTGATAGTCTTTCATCGTGACATATTCCTGTAATTATAAACATCCTGCATACATGTTGACACATCTCCCAAAGATATCCATTATCAAGGATCTCTATCTTTTTCTAACTTTCATCAGAGTCTTCATATCTTTCTGGGAGATACCCTAGTCAAATATTATTTTTCTTTAATATTGAATGCCTTATACTATTGTTTCATATCTCATGATCTCTTCTCAGATGTGGAGACCGCTGTTAAATGTGCATTATTCCAGTGAATACCATGTCATTGAGTGCTGACAGCATATGAATGGTCATGTTGGATTTCCCAATATCGGATGGCTATCTCCTTTTGTGACTCTTCAATTGTAGGGAGATTGGCTAATCTCCCTTTTTCACTTTCTTGCCATGTTACATAATCTGAGATTTTCTCCTCAATTTATTCAAAGTATGTCCTCAAATCAGACAGCTGGTTCACCAATGTATTGGTTGTTTGACATAAACCATAAATAATGGCAATTTTTTTACAGAAAGTAATATGTTGTTGAGCAAGGAGAGTATTCAATTATCTTGCTTCCTTTTTGAATTCTACCAATTCGCGATTAATCTTCAATTGTTTAATAATTTGTTGTAACTCTTTGATTTGAGTATCTCAAATTCTCAAATCAGATTCATGTTGAAGATTCAAGTCATCAAAATTGTTTTGAAGTTTGACAAGTTATGCTTTCCACTATTGAGCGATCATTTTCTTCCCATTCTCCATGCCCTGTTCCAACTGCATAATTATTTCATCCTTCTTTCAGAAGTTGTTGTACTTTGGTGGTCTTGTCTATGGTAGTAGAGGCATATGCTCCTACAAACTGTGAGAGCCTTCAGAGATCCTTTGCAAGAGTATGTTGAGAGCCTTTCCATACTACTTGGAATGAATTATCTTCAAGGACTAAGGATTGGGTTTGATCAGTATTCCTTATTTTTATTTGTCTTTTTACAATAGCATTATGTTGTGGACTGTAAAATATGTTGAGAGGAGGAATCTCTTCGACCCTCAAAATGATCTCGGAAGTCCAGAATGTGGGGATGATTTCTATGTCATCGGTGTCCAAAGGCCTATCAAAAGTCCCAATAATATGTGGAGTTTTTTCTATAGTTTCATAAGTATGTGAAACTTTTTCTTGCAATGGAGTCTTTAGATCTTGACCCCCTGTTTCTTGAATAACTTGATTAAATTGTTCCCATATTGCATCTAGTTTTTTATCTATTAGAGTTTCTTCCACCTAAGAAGAACAGGAAGTACATGTCTCTTTTTTTTTAGAAACATCAAGAACTTGTGCTTAAATAGCCAAGACTTTATCCTTTTCTATGTTTTGTTGATGGAACTTCAATAAATCTAAAAGCAAGTGAGTTATGCTTTTATATCTGTACTCATTAAATTGATTTATCTCCTCTTGATTTAACTTTGTTGTTGCTAGTCTCACAACCATTGAATAGGAAGAGGATGCTTCAAATAAGTCATCAAATTTATCTAGAACATGCATAAATGGCCTCATACTTGAACATGCAATGAGATTCTTGACAGTTCCCTTAGGATCATAATTCCTATTTGAAATATTTGGGAAGTTTAAACTCTGAATTTCTTCGATCTCAATACCCATATGTTTATAATTATCTAGAGCATACACACCACATTGAATAGGAAAACTAGGCCACATTGTATTTTCAGCATGACTCAGGTCATTTGAAAGACCATGTCCTATGGTCTGGTAATATATTTCATGGGAAAGAAGCTTATCAGGGATGTATAGGGGAAATAAATGGGGATGTGAAATACTACCAAAGAACTAGACATAAGTGAATGATTCTTCTCCAAACCAATTCCCAATTGATAGAAAATCATTGTTAGATTCAGGTGAAACCCTAGGGGGCCTTCTTATCAAAGACATTTTGGTGGATGGGAAACATTAATCAATGGAAAATTTTATTGAAATGAGAGTGAAATTTTGAGGCCCAGAGTATGTCATGATAAATATGGATAGGAGTAGGGTGTTTTATAGTCCATCTCCATCCCATAGAACTAAAATCAGAGGTGAAATAGATGACATCCATTATATAGGTGCTCCTATAAAAAGGGAGAACTACGATTTGTGAAAAATTAGCTTCGCTCCTATAATTCATGATTTGAGTGGCTATACTATTAGATAATATGTTTCCTCAATCCATAATATATCCATCAAAGGCAGCATCAATGAGTAGTACCCATTGGTCAGATAATTTATGTGTATTAAGGTAACCAAGGATCCTACACATCATAAAGACTATTTGACAGTATCGACCAATGGGGGGGGTAATAGAATACATACCCTTATCTTCTCACTTATGTTTGTTAGGATCTCTTATCTAGTTTTGATGAGCTCTGATTGATGCTCATTCTCCTTCATGAACTTATGTATAAAAATCTTGTCATATTTTTTCTAAGGTTGTAGAATATGATACATTTTTCTCAAATCGTTGTTGGCAAATGACCCAATTATTATTTTCTTATGAGTCGTGAAATTCATTTATGCAATATTCATATGATCAATAATCCATTTAACCATATTTATATATGGAATGACGTTGGGTTGGGCTGCAATCCTATGCAAGAATGAATTGGTGACATCACTATAGGTAGTATTAGAGATCAAGGTGGCATAATCATCTATAGTTATTTTCTTTGTTACTCTAGGTCCTTCATCTTCAAAAATCTTAAAAATAGCTTCCCAAGAGGAGCATCTAGCATCTGGAGAACAAGTTGTATATGAGAATAATGTAGGAATTGTGGTAGCTTTAGATGGAGGAGTGACTAGTTGCTATTGAACCATGGGTTTATTCCTTACTTTGGCTTCCCTAGACATCTGTAATGTCTGTATTCCTGTTGGGACTAGCTTGTAATGGAAAACACAAGAATAAGCGGAAATTTATTAACCAGAGAATTATTTAGACCAAATAACTATTTTCCATAACAATATATGTCTTTATGAGAAAATCTCGAAGACATTAGGCTACAATGCTTAAATCATTTAAAACTTAGAAAAATCATAAATTTGTTGATCTTGGCCATCAAATGTTAAACCTTCATTCACATGGGCTTTGTACATGTCAACATATCAACATATTTTATCAAGGAAATCTTAGGGACACACCTTTAAAACTTGCCATATTGTTACCTTATAATAGGTGTTGTTCAAAGATATAATGGTTATAAGTTGTAAGTTGGAAGAGGCATCAGAGGTTTTGTACCTAGGATGAAATATCAAAGATTTTAAAAGATTCCCTCCTGATATAAAAGTTCTGATATGGATAGGAATGGAATATAAGAGGATGAGGGATATAAAAATATCAAAAGATCGGAAGATATTTAAGGTATTAGACATTGATATATTAGAGGATCAAGACATCATAGGTATTAGATATCATAGGTTTTAAAGTGGAGCTTGTTCTTAAAGTTCCATTATATGGAAGCTTCGATATACTACATGGCAGCCTTGTGGGGCCAAGATTTTCTTTATTTTATCATAAAGTCATGCTTGTATAAATTTAGACTTAGAGTATCATAAAGTTTTAACTGGGGGAAAGTTTTATTGCGACTTTACTATAAGTAATGTTGTGAGATTTAAATATTCTAATAAAACTCTTTTGATAATACATCTTAAATATAAGCCTGTTGGGTTATTTTTTAATTTTATATCTATGACACCAATCTTCGATATGAAAGTTCCGATAAGGGAGATTTTCTTATTCAAAGGTGTTTTGGGTGAAAAACTAGAAATTTCCTTATTTTACTAGAACCAAGGAACTTTATCAAATTTCATAAGGTTTCCCATTATTTATTACTTCAACTATCATAAAAAATAATGGGGATTTTTTGAGTACTACAACACATCCTTATACTCAACCTTCCTGTAGGTGTAAACAGACCTTCAAATAGTCACGAGAAGCCTTCAAAATACCCTCTCTCCTTCATTGAAATGCACTCATACCTATGGCTCAAACAAAGGTATTATTTTATCCTAAACTGAGTTTCTTTTCCTCCTCTTATGCCTTGGATTACATCAATGGATGAGATAAAAATAATGCTCACTCACCTTATATTTATACCAACTACATGTTTTCATAAGTCTTATTAACTTCAAGTTGACCTTGACCTTATGCCACCATGCCGACACAAAACTTTCAAAAATTCATAACTCCATTTCTACAACTTAGAATTTGATGATTTTTGATGCATTGAATTTGTCTCGATGATTACTATCGTCCTCATTCATTAAATGTCAAAAAATTTCAATGGTTTTGGCCCAAACAATGATGGGAGAAAAACCCCAACCTTGGGTTCCAAGCCCACAAGTGACTCTGGCGGTGCTCCACCCTCCTTACCATGAACCCTAGGGCATGGAGTACCTCCCATGCTACTAAAAAATAAACAAGTACTACATTACAATCTAGGGTAACATTGTTTGGATAGTAGATGACCTATGTTATAGCTCAGCCTACATAGTAAATTACTTGTGTTATAGTTCCTATCATGATTTTGTCATGCGTAATTTTCCTTTCCCTTTTCCTTTGCCTTGTATCACAACAATATCTACAACATAACTATCTCTGCAATATTTTTTCATTAGCAACCAACAAGCATATGTAACCAACAAGGAAATGAAACCAATTACATAACATATGCAAGAAATATAAGAGCTCAAAGACAACCATGCCCTCAATGACACCCTTTTCCCTCTTACTTTGCTTCTCCTTCTCCATCACCATTTGCATCACGACCTTTTCATGTATTTACCTTGTATTACAACATGACCAATATCTCCGATAACAAACCAACTCAACAATATATGAAACAATAATATCTCCATAAAATTATATACAACATCAACATCTCCATACCTTTGTTCTACCTGGCTCCTCACAATCTATTCTTAATTGCACCTCCTGACACACATGTGATGACCACACTTTTCTCAAGTAAGCATAAAAACAAGCATCACAACACCTCATCAACTTTTCATACAAAAATAACATAAAAAACCTTAAAATTCCTACAATATCCCCTTTCGGCATTGATGGAAACACTGTGATCCTCCCCATTTTTGTCATGAGAATAACTTCTCCTTTCATGTGCTTACCTCCCCCTTTGACATTAATGTCAAGGGGGTGTATTTCAAAATGAAAAAAAACTTATATTTCACAAGGTAAAGACCATTCTTCATTAATTTAATCATCAACCTTATAATAAAGTACTGTTAAATTCATTGTTCAAATTTATTACCCATCATAATGCTTTCATTTCATCTTGTTTGTATGAGTTTTTTTTATGTCAATGAACCCTTGTTTTTGTATGTACCAAAATTATTCTTCAATATTTTTAATTGAAAAAAAAATAGTCTTTCTCATAGTCCTCCGATAGTTCATGGCAATGGCACTCCACCAACATATCATTTATTTTCTCATATTTTTTGGTTGGCTCAAGGCTTTGAGCTATCTCAAGGATTCTTCAAAAATGCTTAAAACATTTGATCTCTTGACAAGAAATTTCAAACCAGTTGCAAGTCAACCTCAACATCATTGTCTAAAATAAATATTTCTCAATGTTAAAACCAAGACATGGTTTCAGCATATCTACTGAGATAAGGATCTATTTAGATGATAGTTACACTAAGACCACAAGCTTTGAAAACCAATTTTGTGAGTAGTGAGTCCATTGCTTTAGAAGAGAGGTTCTTCAGTCATTGAATTGAATTGATCAAAACAGGAAAAGAACTAAAACTACCACCTCTCTTATTAAATGTTGCATCCTTTGAATAGGCATAGTTATTGATGTAAAGACTACTAAGTGCTCTTCCATGAACACGTTGACATGGTTTTGAATTTCGTACTAGGCTTTCCAAAAATAAGGATATAACATAACACAAGCCATTCAAGGGAAATATGAATAATCTTTTGATGTTCAAAAATATCCCAATAGTATTTACAAATCCATGAAAAGAAATCATTCTCATTGGATCCCTATCCAAAAAAATTATTGTTTGACCTCAGGTAAATAATTAGCTATTCTTAAAAAAAAACATGAAAGATTTGTTGTTCAATATTAGTTGTTCATAATGCATTATTCTTTGGCATTGTTCCCATAGTTTGAATTTATTTTACTGTCAAATATCATGTAGAATAGACAATTTCAGATTGGTTATGTGTAACCTATGCCACTGATTAGATTTTGTATAACATTTCATAAAGCCCCATTGGTGAAATGTGAAATTTTATACTTATCCTCATACATGTCTATCAATGCATTATACACTTTGTTATCAATATAACATAAATTATGCATTGTCTTCAATCTATCATGCATAAGGTAAATGAATATTGACATGTAACCCACTTATCTGGAATCAATAAATTCTACTAACGTTTGTGTAATTTTATAACCTCTCTTTCAATCTCAGGTCTAAGAACTATCACCTCAGCCTTGTCCATCTATGTTATCTCTTGTCAATTCTTCCATCCCTGCATTACCTCTCATCTCGATGTTACTCTCCTAGAATGTTTGATGAATTTCATTTGGATTTCAAATAGGCATACTCCAAGCCTCTTAAGTCATTTTGGGGTGTCGTACCTGTGCTCAAGCTTTGCTATTGTCCATTTGTTCATTTGTGGTTTTCTTTATACAATGTTGTTGTCTTCAATATATGACCTAAGAAGGTAGCACAAGTATTCCTTAAAAAAATATTTTGTCAGAAATACATTATTTCACACATTCTCCTTGCCTAGAAATCATTTACCACAAAATTTAATAATCCCATTAGAAATGTCACAAAATTAATGCTTCTAATTGATTTATCTTCTCTCTAGCTCATTCTTCCTCCTCTATTTCTTTCTTTTCGTAGGCATGTACTCATAGTTTAGTTGTCCTCACATATAAGTTCAGCCTACACTAAGTATGCACACTAATATAGTCTACACAAGGAGAATTAAATGTGACAATAGATGTAATTAGGTTTAACATATTTGAAATCATGATGTTGCACCACAACAACTTATAAATTTTAGAGAGGTAGTCTAACAAGTTCATTGTGTCCAATAGATTAAGAGTAGAAAACAACATAACAAAGATAGAATGATCGAGAATAAAAGTTTTAGAGCTAAAATTTGGTGTAAATTTCAGATGGTGGCTACCAGGGAAGGAGCATCAAAGAAGAAAACTAGAACTAAGATATCAAGAGCATTCATAAACCTTGCATAATATATGGAGAGTCTAGTAAAGATTCCAGGTCCAAATGATGCACCGTGGGGGTACAATTCAAAAGTATATCTACCACCAAGGAAGTTGATTGCAACAGTGTTTCCTAGAGTTCATAGGGTTGTTGCACCTAACCAACAAAGGAGTTTTGTTATCAACAAGTAACATGGAGATGTGTGAAGTTGTGTTGATTACAACATCCAGAAGGAGTCAAACTTGCATCTATTGGCAGGTGGCATGCAAATATTTGTGGAAAATTTAAGTGCATTTGTTTGGGGCCAACAAGAAAAGAACATGTACTTGAAACCTTGAGGGCAAGTGCCAGAAGGAAGAAAAGTGGAAGAAGTAGGATTAGCACACCAAATTTTGAGTCATTGCTTAGATCAAAATAAAAACTTATTCTGATGATGCAAGATGGAAGAGAAAAAGGAATGAGTGGATCAGGATGAACCACATGTGAGTGTTGGGGGTTTGTTGGAGCAACATTTTGAGAAACTATTTTGGGACCTACATAAAGGAGAACTGCATAGAAGGATATTTTACAGGAAAGTCAAATAAGGATCAATGCATAGAATACGAAAATAGGGAAAGCCATGAGCCTTAGGTGTTGTGATTTTCTTATGGAAATAGTTATTTCCCATAGTAAAAATAGGATTGTTTGTTTCCTTTTCACCCTAATGTAAATATATAAATAGATAATTTTGTGATGTAATAGGTGGAGTGCATATGATTAGACATAGATACTTGTGTCGTTTGATGATGTAGTTAGATGTTTTGTAAGGATTTCACAATGTAACAGTGGATCTATTAGGATAGTTAGCCACAAAAGTTGGAATGTAATACATAATTCATAGTAATAATAAAATAGTTGTTTAGGTTAGTTTCTACTTAAGTTCATAATGTTTTGAAATTGTATGTGATTTTTTTTAATAGATTTGTAGAATATAATTGATTTACTATGTCGAAGAGGTGTATATTTAAATTTTTTGATATGAATAACTAAGATATTGGATAAGTACCAAAAACAAGTGCAGGATCTACATCTCGTTCATCATTGCAAAACTATCTAGGTTTGGTTCCTTATAGCTGGTTTGGATGAGACTTCACCTACTCACGGGTGATGTTGAAAGGGTTGATGTCTGAGGGGCTTTGTTGGCTAATTCACTCCAAACATAGATCTACCCTCTCCATGGAAATAGTAGGTGCATATTGTCCAATATTGTTGGTATCAAAGATTAGGGAGTTGTTGCCATGAGTCATCCCAAAACAATGCAGTGCATCCATTGTTTACTTCCCATAAGCAATGTTAATTAATTAAGTGCATGCCTTTTTGAGACAAACTCCACATGGGCGAGCTAGAAAGGGGAGAGTGCATTTAGATAAGGTGTTGTGGGGAATATGGGGGCATATTTATGATGCCATATGCATTTATAAATATTTCAGCCCCCTTGTATCCATCTCCACCATGTTTTTTCTCCTAGGACTCTTTCCATGGAAGTGGGGTCGCACAAGCCCAATCCTCCTTTTGGTTTTAGTAGATAAAGTTTGTCCCATGTAACTAGGAACCATTCTTTTCCAAGTTGGATCCTCCCCAAAGGAAGGAATGTTGTATCTCATGGGTTTTCTTTAAGATCAAGGTCATTTCCATGAGTGTAGAGCATAAGTACCTGGGAGGGCCTGAAGAACCACTTTTTGAAGTACTGGCCTCCCAATGACATTGAGAGAGAAGAAATACCAACCTTCCAACTTTTTATTGATATTAATTATCAAATCCTCTCATATGATCCACTTTAGGGAATTATTAGCTAATTGAGTGCCTAGATAATCAGAAAGGGATCTTGCTTATTTGGAACCCTGGGATTATTTCTATACATCTCTGAACAACAAGTGGAGTATTAAAGAAGAATACTTGGGAGTTGGTTTTTTTATTTCCATGCTTTTTGGGAAAACCCTCTATAATTTGCATGAAATTCCTTGCCTCATGGATGGTGGGAGTGCCCATGACCATAGTATCATCAACAAATTGTTAGTGGAGGATCCTCTCCAAATAGATGCTTACTTTTTATTATGTTCTCTAACGTCATTACTTTGAGAGGTCTCCCCAACCCTTCTGCTGCCAATATAAAAAGGAAAGGTGAGAGCGGGTCTCCCTACCAAATGCCTATGGAATATTTAAATGGATTGGTGGGGGAATCATTAACCATAATAGAGAAGAAGGCTAATGACAATAAGTTGCTAATCTATTCTATCCGTTCGTGATTAAATCCAAAATATTAAGGAATGTTGAAGAGGTATGGGAAATTGATCTTGTTTAAGGCTTTTGAAAGATCTAGTTTAAGTAGCATACCAGTGTTTTTTAGATATTTAGTAAGTCGATGGTGTGTTGGAAACCATGAAGCCTTCTAGTATTTGGTGACCTTTGATGTCGTTTGTTTTCTTTGGCAAGATGAACCTTGGAAGGAGAGTCTTAAACTTGTTTGCTATAATTTTGGTGATGATTTTATATACAACATTGTATATAGAAATGGGTTTGTATCCATTAGGATGCTCCACATTATCCTTCTTTGACATCCACATGAAAATGCAATAGCTAAGGTTTGGGCTCTTCCACCGGCTTCCAAACATCTTGACCAACATATTTAGAAGAATTTTATTGTGAAGCCATCTAGACCAAGAGCTATGTTACCTGGCATTGCTTAATTATTGCTTCGACTTGCTCAAAACATATCTCCGAGGAGAGCCTCATTTTGTTCTAGTGTTATCAAGGAAGGGTTGTGCTAAATAATTTTTTAGATACCTATTGTTTGCTGGGAATAGGTTCTGTAAGAATATCTTAATAGTATCATATTAACTCTTGAACTATATCTTGATGTTGCTACAATTTCACTCTTTCATGGTTTTAAATGGAGAAAATGTGATTATGATGGCAATGTTGTAGCATGGATTTGTGGAAAAATGATATGTTTCGTTTCTTCTCTGTGAGCCATCATACCCTTGATTTTTGTTTCTAGTGAAGTTCTTCCTACTTCTCATGCTCATCAAGATATGTAAGAGTGACGACTTATTCTTTAATTAATGTAGCTAATTACCCATGTAGAATGGCTTCCTATTATATTATTTCCATCTTCTTTTCTAGTGTAAATTTTTCCTCCAAAATATTGCCAAATTTTGTTTTCTTCCAAACTTTGAGCTAAAATTTTATGTATTTAAGTTTTTGTTGGAGCTTCTACATTGACGTTCCTTCCATTTTTTGCTGCTCCTTCCACCAGTTCTTTATGTTGGCTTGAAATTCTAGATGTTATAACCAAAACGTTTCTATATGAAAGGATATGTTATTGGGTTGAGTCTTTATGTCAATATTAGGACATATAGGCCAATGCTTAGAGTCATGATTTGGGATAATGAATGCTTATAAGAAGATGTCTCAAATCATAATGGATCCTGTAACTAGGAAACAATCAAGTTTGGAAGCCACTTATTACACTCGTCCTCTTCAATTTTTCCAAGTGAAAATGTCATTTGTAGTTTCGATATCAACTAGGAAGGAAGTTGCCATCGTTTCCTGAAATTGGATGGAGTTGGTATTAAGTCTTCGCATATCCCTCGCTTTTCTTCTATGTTTTTTTATGAGGAAGGGGATGTTGACTGAGAAACAAAAGGAAAGAAGAGCATAATCAATGATAGGGATTGGGTAATAGAGAAGTGATGAAAAAAGGGGAGGAGGTTATGGCTAGAGAGGACATAATAAATAATACTCACTCCTCTTCCACTAGGCCAGAATATGAAAAATTAAGAATATGGTAAATGTATGAATTCATTAAGAATCAATAGCCGATGAGATTCCCAAAAATAAAAAAGGTATTGATCATAGGTGATGATGGGCCCATAAGCATCATTAGATATGTAGTGGAGCCCCATTAACTATAGATCTATCTCCTAGACAAAAAATATGTTCTCTAAGCAATCATGGAGAGAAGTTTAAAGGGATCTAGTTTATGATTCAAAGTCACTTGAAGGATAACCTCTCAAACTATTGAGTATAGGTGATGTTAGTATACAAAGTGATAAAGGGGTTCCTATCAATCCCATTATGAGTGGCATATGATGAAGAAACATGAGATAAAAAATACATGAAAATGTAAATGACCCTCTCGAGAGTAGAAGAACTTGAATACAAAACAACATAAATGTGGTAAATTCATCTATGACCACTAATGAAATCCTTCTTCAAAGGGAGTCTCTGCTAAAACAAGCAACTCCACCTAAACACTTGATACCCTCAAGCTCCTTGTCTCTTATCTACTTGTTACAAATTGATGGCATCTTGTAATGTCATAGACAACCAAAATAAGGTTCTCATTTGTCTTCATGATGAATAGGATGTCCAACGATATAAGATAATCATATAATATACTTGGAAATGACCAAAAGGATCCATTTGCATTCCAACAACTAATAGAAATGGATGTACTCTATTGCCCCTCCTAATAGGCACATCATTTGGAATCTCTGGAACATGGTTTCCACCTAGGTGGAAAGTAATCCCAGATGACTACTCTGAGGTTCCTGATGATTATCCATTTACTTTATTATTGTGTTGTTGTGACCAACTTTGTGAAGCATTTAAGCTTTGCAACCTATGTTCTAATGAGATCTTCATTAGGGAAGATCTTACTAGAAAAAGTGAATACACTACACTTGGCTTTAAGTGCCTCAAATTGATCAACCACAAATGTGAAGTGAAGAAAGAGTGTGGAACTTGACCCAAGCTAGCCCTATCAAGGGTCACATCAGGAAGATTCAAATTATCCTTACGTAATAAGGTCCCAACCACCATGGGACATGTTGACATGGTGAATTTTCACTATGTCAACAAGGGGAACTAACCTGATCACAAGCCCGAATTAGACCTTCTTTCATTTGGAATGGCTAGTTCCAACGGGTTTTAAGGGACGTCGTAAACTGTTAAATGAGTTGAAAGATGGCTTCTGAGAAGAAGGATTCAATTAAATCAACAAAATTAAAACAACAAACCACTATGTATTAAATCCTATCTACACTACTTCTACTTTTCTATGCTAAACTTAACGATTCTAGTCTATCCTACAAGAGAATAATAAAAGAGATTAAACACCATGCATAAATTCCAAGTCCAAAGAATCAATTACTGAATTCATAGATGAAGAAGGCTGTATTAGATCTTGATTGCAATCAGATTACTCATACAAGAATACACATTCCTTTCAGCACAAATAAACCTACAACTGATGTTTAGTATGGTTTTGAATCAGTGATCGCTCATAAGTTAACCAAGAAATTGAATCATATTAAAATAAACAAGACTAATCATGAACAGTATGCCATCAATATGTCCAAACACAAATAACATTTATATTTATTCCAACGGCAACATTCTACTTCGAAACACATAAAAGAAAAGGCAAAATAAATAATAAACTATAGGCTCTTTCTGGAACCAAACAATCCCCCTTATTGACAATAAATCAAAATTATTCTTCTCCAAACCAAAAGCCCCTTCTCCTCTTCGAAGATAACACTTATGCAAAAGCCCCTGACTCTCGATCTTCCCCGCCCCTTCATCTCCTCCCAATATTTTTGATACCCAAATCGAGTATACAAAGATAGGATCATCAGCGTAACCATTCACACATAGAAATCATATCTATTGGAGTGCTTCATTTCCTAATGAAGTGAACAGATGTTGGTGAAAGGGTGACCGTGTGTCACCTGTCTATGATGAAAATCGAGACAACTTTGCTTTCGGAATGCACAAGCAACACATGTGATTCCGACTTGGAATGCCTAAGGCCGGATCTTTGAACACAACGCTTTTGGATGCATGACTCTATGAATCCTCTCATGCATCCTTTACTTCTTGCCTGCAGAGATATTTATCATTAGCTTCATGATTATGAACGATATGACAGAAATTTTCAAACAAAACATAAACACTGCCTTCATTAACTTTTATAAAACTACATGAAACAAGTGTGAAAGAAAAGGATTTATGCACAAAACACACGTAACACCCAATTTTCTCACTTAATCCATAGGCTTGGCATTGTTTTTGATGGCTTCACTTAATTGCACTCGGGCATCAGCCCCTCCGTGGGTTGCAATACCCATGCCTTCCACTTTCCCGATGTGTGATTACACTATCAGGCCTCCACAAGCACGCATTTTACACTAAAAACCTGCTCCCTTTGACATATCTGGAATTTCAGACAACATGGGAATACAAAGAAAATCCTGCTCCAGTCACTGAGGTCGAGCCTCAAATTTTATGTATCAGATCCTATAAATATCGTGAGATCCGACATATCACATACTGCAATATGCACAAGCCTGGGGGTCCACTGATTGCGATGCGTGATAGGGCTTCAGACCCACAAATATATATATATATATATATATTTATATATATATATATATATTATATATAATATATATATATATATATTAAGATTATATATATATATATATATATATTTATATATATATATATATTATATATTTATATATATCATATTTGATAAGCTCAGCGGGTCCACCATATCGTTGTTCACATTGTGTATAAAGCCCGGGCTCTGCCGATATGCGATATGTGATTGGGGAACCAAACCCAATAATGTATATAATGCATCTAGTAATGCTGTCGGGTCTGGAGGCTAGTGGCATGCCATATATATTTATATAAACCTCAGGACCCCACTGATAGTGACATGCGATATAGCTTCCAGACTAAAAAATATATGAATTTGGGTTGACACTACTGTTGGGTCCAAAAGGTAACTGTGAACCTTGAGTCTTACTGTTAATTGTGATATGTGAGAAAGGGTTTTAAGCATTTTTTTTATCATTTATGCTATAAGGAGCTATGACAGGAATAATGATGTGTTCAAAGGTTTTGTGAGTTAAATAAATACCGATGAATATATGAATGAAGGACTTAAACAAGGTTATATGTTAGGGATTTATTAAGGGGCTTAAACCATTTGCGAATGGAAGATTTGACTCTCCAGAGAGCTAAAACCCTCAGGTAAAAATGATCATTTGGAGAGATGCAAGATCAACTTCTCGGGGACCCATCCAAAATTGTTTCCAAGGCAAGTTTTGATAGAGTGGTGGTTGTGGCCACAACAAATGGCGAACCATTGGGCGAACTAGTTATCTATGTTTCAAAATAAACCTTAGGTCGATAAAGCATCAGGGTGTTAAGATAAACTTGAAATGAAAACTGTACAAATGAAAGTCATAGGTTCTACTTCATATTAATTGCTTCAGGTGGGATGAAGACAAATAACTTCTACTTACTTATAGGGTTTTGGCAGGAATTCTCCAATGGCAGTATTATGGGGTTTATTGACCTTCCTTTACCTATTTTCCACTTTCAAAAATCCTTTTGGGGTCGTCACTGGTCTGTCCATACCTATTTAGGTGTGTACCTCAACTCTTTATTGCTCATCGAACTTGATGTAGGCATGTTTATCTTGCACTTTATATGAGAATTTTAATGCTATATTTTCATTGATTGAATGGATCACAATCATGGATCATGCCATATTTTTAAACCGCTTAAGCAAGGTTGGGCTTGCTATATCAACCGTTACTCTCACCCCAACAATAGTCCTTACTCTAACCAGCTTCTGAAACAACCTGTCCTTCCAGATTGGCACAAGGACTTGACATTTAATTTTCTTCTAGATAAGTCCTTCCAATTCCAGGCACAAGGACTAGAGAACAATTGGACTTGCCACAGGTTATATGAGAGTGAGCTTAGCCCATGAAAGGAGGTTTACCTTTGGACAATAGGTATTGGACAATTTAGTTTGGTAGATAGAGCCAATGGAGAATGACTGCAAACCCTACAACTAAGTATAGGCTAGGTCTAAGTGGGATTTATTCAAAATGTAGTGTCCCTCCATGCTAGTGCAGTTGTAGTTACATAGTTGTGTTTTATAAAGATGCTCCTACATGCTCTAGATATCCAGGTTATCAACAAATCTTACCCAGTTTTCAATGGATTCCAATGAGCGGCTTTAGTTTCAACTCGATAGCTGATTTTCAAGTTCTCATGGGCTGATTGAAAATTTGTTTGATTTGCAAGGTAATGATGGGTTTAGAAACAACACAATCATTAGCAGGTTCATGAGGGAGGGAAAGGCTGAATGTGGTGAATGAGGGAAAATCTGAGAGGTGAAACGAGGTTGGATGACTGGAATTAGTTGGCTAAGAAAGGACTGCGATTCAAAATAGCAGGGAAATGAAATTTGTAGAAAACAAAGGAAAAGACATAAATACAACTAAACTAACAACAAAATGAAATGAACTCTAGCCTACTCAGGAGGTAACCACCATCTGGTAGCTACTGGAAGTATCTCTTCAGATGTTGGTCATTAACAGGGATCTTTTTAGTCTCTCCTTGTAATGTTTTCAACCTACAAGTTCCTTAACCAATTTTTTCAACAACTTGGAATGGGCCCAGCCATAAGTGTTGAAATTTCATGTGTTTACCTTTTGGCTCCCTCAGCTTGTCCCATTTCAGGACTAGCTCCCCTACTTGGAAATATTTATCTCCTGCCAAATGATGATCAAACCATTTTTTTACAATCATTTGGTGATTTTTGAATTTAATTCTGGCTCTATCTCTTAATTCCTCTAGCCCCATCAGTTGGTTGATCCTTTCTTGAAGCAAGGCTGAACGGGTTCCCCTTGAAGCTTGGGAGAGTTGTAAGGAGGGAAGCGTAATGTTTGGATTCAATATGGCTTCCTATCCATAAATGAGGAAGTATGGGGAGTTACCTAAGGCCACTTTAGGGGTGAGCCTATCGGCCGAAAGGGAACTTGTTAGGGCATTGTTCCAGTTCCTCTAGTTGTCAGCGATGGACTTGCGAATTATGCATTTAAGGTTTTTATTTGACAATTCTGCAACTCCGTTTCCTTGTGGGTACTAGTTTGTTGCATACCTTATGTGGATTTATTTATGAATAGAAAACTTAGTCAATTTTAGTAATGAAAAGTAAGAAACATTATCAAGTATGAGAGCATTAGCAATGCCATATTGTTAAGGGACAAATTCCCCTAGGGTCTTGGGTTAATACCCTAGCAGATCAGCGGTTATCTATACAGAGAAACACACATTCCATATAGCCATGATGCTATTATAAACAAATTGAACGAAATGAGGTGCACCTGGGGGTCCTTCATTTGGGAAGATCCAACCAGGGTCCAAACCCTCTTGGAGTTCCTTTTGCTTCTGCAACCTGCAAAACAATCAATTCAAGAAAGTACAGTAGTATATGGACTAAACATCATAAAGAAATCATCTTCATAGTATATTGAAAGGTAATTAGTTATGCAATTAGAACAACCATTCATATATGAATCTTAACATTGATATCATAAACATGAAGAAGATTTATATCAGGAACAAAGACAAGTGTTTCTTTTATTATAGACAACTAAAGATACAGAAAGGAATAATTTCAACTGATTCATCCTTTCGCATGCTCCAAGCAGAACCGTCCTCTGGATTCATCCAGTCTCAAGCCTTTAACAAACTCCTTCCATGACTTACTCCATGATATCTCAAGTAGTAAAAATACATCATCACACAAGCAAACAAGGGTTTCCTGTAAATGGAGAAAGTGCAAGAGGCACTAGGATCTTTAGACCTGGTCAGGGAAATCTCAACAGAGTAATCTTTCTCTCTCTTCTCTCCTCCCTTAGGCCTTCCCATTGAAGCTTTTTTATACTTCTCCCAAAGTAGCTTTTTAGTTGGGAATTCATTGGGAACATTTGGGCCACGGGCACTCATAGGTAATCAATAGGTAAAACCCGTGATCTCCTCTCGAAATTAAGGAGATTTAATTTTTTTTAAGTTTTTTACAACATATATGCGGGTTGGGTATACACATACCCACATACACACGTGTTTAGCTCAGGCAAATGTCGCATATAGGGAATAAAAGATTGTTTTTTCAAATTTTGGACTAGGTCTGGAAGGAGGGGTTGCCCTAGGCCATGAGTACAACATCACAAACATCAAGAGTGAGGTTTGGACCTGTAATAGATGCCCCCTAATATATGAGGTCGGAAGGGGTACATGATGGCTGAAATGTATTAAGAAAGGTCATGGAAAGGAAATCTGTCAAAAACTGAGAAGGACTTCACCAGAGTTCAGCCTGCCAAGCCACAAAAAGAGATAAAAAAGAAACATTGTCTGAGGTGGGCATACCCATGCTTAGAGAAAGTACAGCATGTCCGCATACCAATTACAAGAGGATCCACTAAGTATACAAGTATAAAAGACTGGAAAATACATAATGGATCATTTGATCATGATCGAACAAGTACACATCTGAATATCACATATAAGTATGTCAATGATGTTGAAGGATGAAGTGGATCACTGATATCAAAGACTGATCCCAAAAAGTACCAAATGAACATGATAGAGTAAGATGGTATTACACTGCAAACTCAGTCGCTAGATTATAAAATGTCGCTATGAATGACTGCAGCATATAAGGTGGAATGGTATCAACTAGCAGTAACAAGAGCAACTGTCAAGTGAACCAATGAATGCTGATACAACCTGATGTCTTCACCGAACACTGTGGTACATTTCTACACCATGGGAATAAATGATCTGAAGTCGACCATGTGATAAATCGTTTGATTACCGGTCATTGATGTATACCATTAAAAAACATGAGACTACTCACCGATAATGATAATGAGCGTCAAGGTACCCAGTACAATCTAATAAGTGTGAATAGATGAGCTGAAGTCGAACACCTGTAAGAATCTATCAATCAGGAGACAATGATGGTTTCCCACTATTAATAGCAAAGGATCTGCCACTAAAGACTGCAAACCCCAAGGTACTACCAAATGGACTCTAGATCTTTGCCTCAGAGAAATGAGTCGTAGTCGATAGGGAATGATCCGCTAGAAGGAAGGCATTAAGGCATCCTCCATCAATCTAGCACGAGCATAACCTGTAGGCCAATAATGTGGAAGGTATCAGATGAAAAAAAAATGTAGTAACCCGACCGAAGCACATTTCTAACGTACACAAGATGTAGTTCGTGCACGACAGAAACCCTTTGAACCAAGCAAATATGAAAGCTGACACAGAGGCAAGGTATCCACCAATAGGGTGAAATGGAAACCAAGGTACTGCATGAATCCCAATGTGTGATAATGTAAGCTGATGTCGAACACAAGGGAAACCACTCAGTCAAAGACCCATGATACTCATCGATGCTGAGCACAAGTTTACCTATCAATAATGAAAATAGGGCCAGGGTGTAGCTCTAGGTCTGTCCTCAGAGCAATATGTCGTCATCGATAAGGACAAGACCCACTAGCAAGAAGTCACTGGGGACCTTCTCAAACCAGCACGAGTAAAGGGCCAATATAGTTGATGTGATGATAGACATGATATTGACAACCAGGGATGGCCGACTGAAAGATGAGTGAAGAGACACCTCAGAGAGGCTGAATTAGGCTAACTTCCCTTGAACAAAAGCACGACTCAATGTGACTATGTGGCAGCATATGATGATTCTGTATAAGCTCTTCATGCAGGAGGCACGAACAAACCCTCCATATGATTGGAATAGATAACCAATCGGGGGAGAACTGACTCAATAACAAGGTTGAGGCTTACCTGAGTCAAGCTAAATCCCACCCAAATGAAGGAGACTTTTTTTTTGAGTGCTTTGTCCAAGGGCGACACAACTGACTCTAGCTGCCAACAATAAATGAAAATATTGTCCCATTCTCTCTCTTTTTGGAATATATAAATTTTTTTGTCTTTCTTTTTAAGCTGGAAAAATAATAAAAGAATGCTATAATACAGTGGAAATAACGAGTGTCGGTGAAACAGATGATCTAGTTCCTGGGATTGGAACATTTCTATGCTTAATGCAGGGAGGTGAAAAACTGGTCAAAGACACTCAAAGGTGTGTTCCTTCCATGGATCAAGCTGTGTCAAGTTTCAGAATTGAAAGCTATGCAAGTTTGATTTTGTAGTCATCATGGTCAAAAGTTGGCTTAAACACAAGTCCAAGTGAAGCTGGCTGAAGGCGAAAAGGTGCAAATGGTCAAAATGCAATGCAATAGTACAACTCAACACATAGGAGCCTCTAGGGTATAAGGCTAGAATGAAGCGAAGAAGCAAAGAGGAATGAGTCTTCATCACATAATTCATGGCGAGACTACAGAGGACTCCCGAACCTACTCAGATTGGAGCAACATGGGAAACCAATGTCAATGAGGTGCTAACTACGATGCCCATGAAAAGGATGGCTCTACCATTGTGTCATGATTTCAAAAATCAGCAAGTGAGGGTGGTTTACGAACCATAACACAATGGGATCGACCCTATGGCAAGTGTATCGATAGATGGAGGCTAATATTCATAATGCAACAGAAAAAATGGCTTCCCTAACCCATATGCCAATGAGAAAACGATCCTACCATAACGGGTCAGCAGTCATGGAACTGTCTCGAAACTATCGAAAAAACGTCCCAAATGTCCTGAGAATCAAATCATTCTCGACATTACAAGCTCCCAAGTTAAAAGTTACATGAGACCAAACAAAATCAAGTTTTGAAAAAATTTTGCATTTATAAAGCCTATAAAATAGCTTTTGGACTCACCATTTTCACCATTTGAGTTTGAGAGCAAAGGAGTGGAGCAAAGAAGCAAACTTTTCCATACACCAACCGTTCATATTCTTCCAAAATCACCAGGTAACCCTCATATTTGTCTTGCATTTAATTGTGACTAGTTTTAGAATTTTTAATTTAAGTTTACCGTTGAATTGTTTGTCAAAAATTTCACCACGGTGTATACGCGAGTTGGATATATGAAACCAACGTACACACAAGCCCTACATGTGACTGTGTGTAAATGGACCCGCATATACGCCACGAAAATTTCAAACAGAAAAAAACTAACGGTCTAAATTCATTTTTTCTTCAGGATGTCGGTTACTTAGCGAGAAAGAGAGCATACCGCACTGGATGATGAGGTCATGAATGATCCTAATGCCTTGGATGCCTTACGGGGATGTGGTTTGCTAAAATTCTTTAGAATGCCAAATATGAAAGCAAACACTCGCCTCCTTGAGATGCTCAATCATTATTGGAGCATCGAGGATGATGCATTTATGATTGACCAGATGCCACTCAGGATAGATGTGGAAGACATTTATTTCATCACATGCCTTTCCTAAAGGGGAGAGGTAGTACATTCCACGGGAAAGACACGAGGTAGTCTCTTGATCGAGGACTACATACATATATACTGCCCCAGACATCCAAAAGCCATTGGAAGTCAATTTTCAATCACACATGTGGAGAGTTTGTCACTGAGGATAATCCTGTTCACTATAGCTAGAGTGAACGGATAAGCTTCTCTGCACAAGGCATCACAAGTAGCCATGAGCCTAGCAGTAGATTGTCTCAACACCGTATTTGACTGGTGTACTCCTCTTCTGGCTAGCCTAAAAATCCATCTCAATTCCATCAAGAGAGGGTAGATCAAAAACTTTGGATATGAGACTATTTTGTGTTCTTTCCTTTTTGAGAGGGTCCTTGCACTTCGTCCTAGAGTATCAATTGTAATCAGCACCCCATGAGATCCACGAATGGGTAGGTGGGTTGACCTGATGAAACGTCTAGGAGGTGGGGACGTCCCTTGGACTACATTTGATGATGAATTCTTCTCCTGGTGGGATTAGAAAATCATTGCCATAGACAACTACCCTTATGTTGGGTAGGATTTCTGAGGAGATTCCGATCTAGCATTACCACCGACCGCAACATGGGGTAACATTGGTATGTATTTTTGATTTTATGATTTTTTTGTGATTTTTCAAATATAATAATGAATTTTGAAAAATGTTTTTGATGGGATTCAAATGACTAATAAGATGATCATGTTCCAGATATTGGGTCGGTACGACTAGATGAGTTCCCATGACACAGACATCGTGGTTGAGGAGCCGAAGAGGAAGCTGCAGACACAAAGTGACTTCTACACATAGTTTAGCGGCACTTGGTGAGACTGACTCATGGAGTACCAATGGTAGCAATAGAGGATCTTCCTGAGGATACGCAACACCATGTGGTTGGCATGCCATGTGACTGGTTTTTCACTTGTAGGCATGTGGGCAATGCAGTAGTTGCCTACTTAGCCGCTCATCCTATGTTGGAGTGTTAGATATATTGGACACGATTATGGGCATTTGAGTCCCAATTTTGTATATTATTTTGGACACACTTATGTACAATCGAGATGCTTTATATATATATATATATATATATATATATTATATATATTATATATATATATATATATATATATATATATATATATTATATATATATAGATATATATAGTTTGACTTTTTCATGCTTGATTTTATTGTGATGAATGATTGATATGCTAGTCGAATAATTGATTAGTGATAGAATCAACAAACCAATTATGAGATCTTGGAATGTGAAAATAATAAATATAATTAAATGATCTTTGCAATAACCTCACCCTTAAATACTAGCGATATAAACTGTTATGATACCAGCTTAAGAAAAGATAGATCAATGCCTTATAATTCAGCCTCTTCGAGGGGGCAACCTCCTTTACATTACATAAATGAACAATTCTTGGATGATTCAAATGAAAAAACCTCCTTTCTATATATAGGAGTCTAAGGAGTCACAATATAATCTATCCGACCTAACAACGATAATATAAAGCCACAAGAATAACAATAGAGGGATTCTATGGGGCTCAGTAATAACAATATGGCGGAAATAGGGGCACAACAATATTAATAAGGGGTATAACTACAATAGTAATGGGGTAATCACTAGTATTATGGGTATCCAACATGCCCCTCTCCTTCAAAAAAGTGTTGTCCTCAACGCTTGAGTAGTTCTGGATACTTCTGCATAAAATTCTCATCCTCCCATGTGGAATCTTCCGTGGATAAGTTCTTCCACTTGATAAGACACTCTGAAATTGAACGATTTCGTAGCTGTCGAGTTCTTGTTTCTGTGACTGCTTCCAGTTCCAATATATTTTTTCCTTCCTCGTCAAGTTCTAGCAATATTGTTTGAACTGGGAGCTTGTCACCTATAACCTTCTTTAAACTTGAAACATGGAAAACTGGGTGCAATCGAGAAGTTGCAAGAAGCTCCAATTTGTATGCCATAGTACCGATCTTTTGTAACACCTTGTACGGACCATAATACTTTGGTGATAATTTATTATCATTCTTAGCTTGCTTGAGGGACATTTGCTTATATGGTTGTAGCCGTAGGAATACCCAATCACC
>APFE030081730.1:10300-24973 GCA_000404065.3 Pinus taeda | reverse complement strand
GAGCCAACTTATGAAAATGCCATTCACTGGTTGTATTTGAACTGAACAAGCTGGCTTGTAATGAGACCCCTTGTCTTATGATTATAAGCTATTAACTAGTTTTGATATGCAATATTGGTAATTTCAGTTTAGTTAGTTCCCTATGATCATGCTAAGCAGGCTCATGATGAGACCTCTTATATTTTATATCAGACATATTTTAGAATTACACTCTGAAAATCATAAACTTAGTGGCTGGGGTGAATGACTTTCTCCTTAAGAGTTTATGGATGACAATTTTAGAGTTATGGATGCTAAGCTTGGAAAGGTCTTTACTTTTTATGAATAAACTCTCTTAAATTTATAAAACTTAGAATGATTTATAGCATTTTCAAGGTTTTGTAAGATTTTACAAACTTTAAAGAGGTCTTCAGAGTTTGATGTTTTATTGAACTTTTCAAAATTGTAATCATTTCCTTACAAGTTTCTAGCAATTGAAAGAAAGTATTCACATTATTCTCTCTAAGAGCTTTTCAATAGTAAAAGGCCAATGGAAGACTATTCACAACATTATTTTCTAAAATAAATAAACTTGCATAAAGAATATTTACAGGTAAGAAGGGGTTACATTTTTAAGAAAAGAATTTCTTTAAGATAAGCCCATTCACAAGAAGAGAATCTTTATTTCCTGATAAATCTTGTAGTATGAATGTTGATGAGTCTATCTTTTCAATGATTTGAACTGGTCCAAGCCACATCTTTTGAAATTTGGTATGTTTACCTTTGTCTTCATGTGCTTTGTCCCATTTCAACACGAGATCACCAATTTGTAATGTTTTTGAGCCAGTAGAACTTGCATCGAAAGAAGATTTAATTACTTCTTGATGTTTAGCATGAGTGATTTTGGCCTTCTCTCTTTCTTCCTCCAATTTGAGGATTTTGTCAAATCTTAATTGAATAGAGGAAGAAGGATTTTCTTCAATAAATTGTACTAGGGCTAGAGATGGGAGTGCTAAGTTTGAAGGTATTACAGCTTCTTTCCCATACACTAAGTTAAAAGGAGAAGTACCTATTGAGGCCTTCTGAGTTATGCGATCTGCCCATAATGCAAATATTAAAGATTTATGCCAATTCTTTTGATTTTAATCAACAATTCTTTTAATAATCTGAATGAGATTCTTATTAGTTGACTTTGCAAACCATTACTTTGAGGATAGTAATTTGCAGAATATTTTAATTTAAAACCTCTCTTAAGAGAAAATTCAACTATACTACTCCCAGAAAAATAAGATGCATTATAAAAAATAAGGGCATTAGGTACACCAAACCTGGTAATGATGGATTGATCAATGAATTCAATGATTACATCAAAATTAGCTACCTTTAATGGAATTGCTTCTACACACTTTTTGAAGTAGTCTGCGGCTGTAAGGATGTATCTGTGTCGCTTGGAAGAATGTGGAACAATATCTCCTATGATATCAAGCCCCCACTGTTCAAATGGTTGCTCATTGTTTACTTCTTGTAAAGGAAAGGCTGGTTTCCTTTGTCTCCCACTAGCAGTTTGGCATATCTTGCATTTCCTGACATAATCATGGGCATATTTAAACAAAGTGGGCCAATAATATCCAACATGTATTATCTTGTGAGCTGTAGTATCCCCTCCAAAATGTCCACCTACTGGACCATCATGTAATTCCCACAAAACCTTTTGTGTTTCAGTTTTTTCAAGGCATCTTAATGAAATTGAATCATAATTTCTTCTAAATAACACATCATCAATGATTTCAAAGTGTTTTTCTTTTAATCTTAAGGAACATTCATTTTTGTAACTGAAATTAGGGGGAGCATATCCATTTTTTAAATAAAACATCAGATCAGCATACTGATATTCAGAATGTATGATACTTATCTCATACACTTGAAGAGTATTATTTGAATCATCATGTTCTGGAATATTTGAAGCTCCTGCTAATAACCTGCAAAAACCTTGTCCTCTAACAATTTTCATTGGTTTAATATCAATATCATACTCTTGTAAGGTTGTTACCCGTTAGCTCTTTTTTTCTCCTACTTCCATTTGTACTAGCAATTGCCTCATCGCAGACAATGGGACTATTACTTTGGTGTGTGTTTTTAGGAGAAATTGCCTAAAGTGTTTGATGGATTTAAACACAGCAAAAGCTTGTTTTTCAACTTCGGAATAGTTGAGTTCAGCACCTTGTAAATTAGAACTGAAGAAGGATATGGGTTCTTCTACTTGCTGATCATTGATTTGTGTTACAAAAATGACATAAGATGTTTCAGTGGCCAAAGTATACAAAATAAAATTACTAGAAAAATTCAGAGTATTCAATGCAGAGGCATTAATGATTGCTTGTTTGATCGATTCAAAATCCCCTTTTTCATTATGTCCCCATTTGAAAAACGAATTTTTATTAATCATAGTTTGCAAAGGCAAGACTATATGAGAAAAATTAGGACCAAATCTTTTTACAAAATTTATTTGTCCCAGAAATGATTGCATTGATTTTTTGTTTTGTGGCAAAGGAATATTAGGAATCTCTTTTATCCTGTTAGGATCAATATATATGCCATCTTTGGATACAATAAACCCTAAAGGTTTGTCTTCATTTAGAGAAAAGAATGATTTCCTGGGATTTAGAGAAATCTCATACCTTTTACATCATTCAAAGATCTGTTTTAAATCATGTAAATGATTGGCCCTTTTCTTGGAGAAGACAATTATGTCATCTAAGTAAAAAACAACTGACCTATTGATCAAACCTTTGAAGTCTATATCCATGGCTCGTTGGAGTGTAGCTCTAGCATTTATGAAACCAAAGGGCATTTTTTGATAAGCATATGTTCCCCATTTAGTTCTGAATGTAGTTTTTAGTCTATCATCTGGATGCATCAGTATTTGATTGTATCCTAAAAAACCATTAAGAAATGACATTAACTCTAAAACAGCTACTGATTGAAGTATCTGTTCCATTGTTGGTAATAGGAAATTATCTTTTTGACATGCCTTATTGAGATTTCTAAAATCTATGCAAATCCTAATATCACCATTCTTCTTTCTTACATGTACCAAGTTTGAAACCCATTTAGAATGTCTAACCGGGAAAATTATTTTAGATTTCAGAAGTTTATTCAACTCTACTTTGATTTGACTTTCCAAATTTGGGTGAATTTTCCTTAACTTCTGTTGTACAGGTTTCTCATCGGAAATCATTAGAATTGTGTATTGAATGATAGAAGTATCATAAGTTTTTAGATCTTCGTAATTCCAAGAAAAAACATTTTTGTACTTGTTTAATAATCTGATGAAAGAAAATCTTTCTTCTGATGTGAGTTCAAGCCCTAGATTGACATTTTGTGGTTTGGCCTTAGTGCCAAGATTTGCTAATTCAAACCTTAAAGTAGAAATTTGAAGTTTTGCATTAGTGACCTTTTTGAATCTATCTTTTATATCATAGAGATCTTCTAGCTTGACCACAAATTTAGGAATAGAATTATCATTTAGTCTTTGTTTTAGCTGAAGATCATGATCGCTTTCATCAATAATCTGATCATCATAAGATTTTTCAGATGCTAAGAAATTTAAAATGTCTTCATCATGATTAAATACTCGCCAATTGGTGACATTGTCTAGGACAGATGACCGAAAAATTAATTCAATTGAAAACCTATCTAGACTATAATCCTCAGATGGAAGGAGCTTAGAAGCAACATTAGCCAATAAATTAGCTATTGCATTCTGAGATCTAGGAATGGGAGAAATGTTGAATGCTAGAAAATGAGTTGTGAGATCTTGAACAAGGGACTGATAATGTTTGAGATGACCTGAGAGACAATGGATAGTGTTCCTTACTTGTTTGATGACAATTTCGGAATCACCAAATACTTTCAAATATTGAATATTCAGGCCTAATGCTTTATAGAGCCCTTGAATCAATGCCTCATATTCTCCAGTGTTATTGGTACACTCAAATTCTAGCCTACATGATAGCATAGTTTTTCCCCTTCTGGACTAACTAAAATACATCCTGCTGCTGTACCATCATTGGATTTTGATCCATCAAAATATAAAGACCAAAATAAAGGCTTATATACAGATTTATTTACAAGTTCATCAACAACACTAACACATCTTGAGATATCAGTATGAGAGAAATTTTCAATTTGTGATGTGATACTATTAACAGGAAAAGGTGATTGTTGAGCATTAAAATTTCCAAAGAACGACTCAGATGAGTAATCTCCAAGAATGTTGTTATTGAAAGCTACAGGTTAGTTTTCTTGTTCAAACTCCATTACTGTATGGGTCATGTGTTTTTCCCGATCTATTTTGATTTGATTTGGTTTCCCTTTATAAGAAAGCCACATGTGAGACCAATAAGTGGAAATGTAACCATGGAGTTTCTCAGACCAATCCCTGCTTAGAATTAAACCATAAAACACAGGGATGTCAACAATCCATATATCAATTCTTTGAACTACTCTGGGATCAACTGATAACCTAATAGTAACTGAATTAATATCTCCTAAAACTTGCACTTTAGTCCAATATAACTGAACAATATGGACTGCAGATTTCTGGGGCTCAACGTTTAATTTAGAGTAAATTGAGGCTAGCATTATGTTTGATGAAGCCCCTGAATCTATGAGACAGTTATGCAGATTTCTATTATAGATCTCATAAGTCAAGAGAAAGAGAGGAGTATGATAATTAGACCTATCTTCGATCAAAACAACATCAGTAACATCTACCTTATCCGATGGTGGTTTACCTAATCCTTTAGCCGCCTTGGATAATACACCGGTTGGAAGAGGAGAAGAAGGTATTGCATTTAACTCTTTAAGTAATAACTTTTGTTGATGTTTGAGCTTGCTAAGTTCATATAAATAAATATTTGCTCGAGTCTTCTTCATGTCTTCCACAATGTTGTATTCCATAGATTCAGAGACTACTAATGTTTTAGATGATGAGGGTGGATTGGAGGATGATGGTTGATTTTGGGTAGGCACAACTAGAGTTTTCTTCATGGCAGTTTTGTCTTTAGAAATAGGGCTTGAATTTTTCTTCTTTGGATTTGTTTGAACAAGCTTTGCTGTATTTTTATTCTGGTATTTACTGGGAGAGCTTCTTGTTCACTTTCATTATCAGAGTTAGGCAAGATAAAGTCCCACATTCCATGACATTCAACTATTTCATCTTCTTCCGTTTCCTTCGATGATAAAACTATGTCTTCATCTTCATCACCTTCTAAATTTGATTCTGCATTAGATATAGCATTAGGTGGTTTAGGGTCAACTGACTGATTTCTTTTGAAGTTTCTAAATGGATTTTTAGTAGAAGTTTCAGCTACCTGCTTTTTTATTTCCAACATTTCATTGGACATAGTTTTCAGAACCTTTTGTAAACCTTCCATGTCATATGGGTCTTTACCTGCTTTCTTTTTTGGATCATTTTTGAAAGTAACGTTTTTGGATTTTCTTTCTTCAAGAGTGATTATTTTTCCAAAGCAATGATATGTTTTTCAATAGTGATCGCTTCCTTCATATTTTATGATAATGTGGGTTTGGCAATCCTATCAATGAAGAGGGCTATGTTTGAAGGTAGAGCAAAGATATAGCATTCGCTTTGGACTTCTTCACTACGCTTGGATGTTGCGGGAATTTTACTCAATAGTTTATTAAATTGAGAGTTGAAATGTTTGATGGGTTCCTTTGATTCAGATTTCAGATTGGATAGATCATTAATCAAAGTCATTGTGGACCTATCCTATCCAAACTTAGTTAGAAATTGCTCCTAAAAGCATCCCAGCTATTGATGGACCCTGGTGGTAATGAAAAATACCATGATCCAGCTGCTCCTTGTAGAGTGTATGGAAAAACCTAACAACAACATCTTCTTTTGTTACCCCATTCAAGTTTATGGACAACATGAAATTGTTTATATGTTCTTCTACTAATATGCCAATGTCTGGATTAAAGTTTGGTAACCATTTTTCAGGATGAGCTAGTAATTGACTCAAGGGTGCAGGCATTGCGACAACTCTTGGATTGGTCCATGGCCTTGGTTGAGGTTGTGCCATTGTTGTGCTAATGGTAGAAGAAGGTGAGGAGGTAGTTGAAAGTGATTAGGTAGAGGATGTTGGAGTACCTATAACCTTTTGGACTATGATCTTGAGTTGGGGAATGGATGGATGACTTTGCAATGGTTTAGATGGAATGGATGATGAGGAGGAAAGAGTCTCACTATCAAACTCTAAAGTTGTCTTCCTAGATCTTTTTCGACTTGGCAGAGGAAATTAAGTTGGTGGGATACCAAGCTTTTCACTCTGCAATCTTGTAAGAGGCTGAGATGGGATATATTGTGAAGTCACACTGCCTTGGGATAACTCAGACTATTCTTGGGATATTGAAAACCCTTGGAGTTAATGAATCAAGATCTGTACTTCAGGGGGTTCAAGAGAAGAATTGTCAGGTGTGTTTAAGTTTTCAGCAGTGGGTGTTGTATTTTCGTTTTCAACTTCTGGCTTAAAAATAGGAGAATTAGAATGCGAAGGAGAAGTTGGAGGAGATGGTGAGGGAGTTTTACTCTTAGAATGGCCCATGGATTTGGATTTCCTCGCCATTCACAATTCAGGCCCTCCTTCTAGGGCCAAAAATGTTGCCTCTAAAATCCTAGCACCAACATTGGGGATAACCATCCGATTCAGACCTTAGTACAACTCCTTTCCCGTTTGGTGTGGTGGATCCAACTGGATATTATGGGACCAGTTTCCCATATAATGAATGGTTTGATGGATGATTGTTTTATAATGTATAATAAGGATGATAATTTATTTAACCTAGAACTCAAAAATATACAAATATACTTATTTAGCACGGGTAATGTATTAACAATGTGATTTCTGATTATTTCTAATAGACAAATAATCATATATATGAATTATTGATCAATAGAAAGATGCATTCATAGATAATGATTACTTTGTTTAAGAAATTAAACAAAGTAATTATTAATAAAACATATCGCATTCATAACAATGTATATTGCTGACATATATCTTTAAAGTATAACAATTATGAATCTTCAAAAATGACATGATAAAGAATTATTTGAAGAACATACATACATCAACAATAGCAACTTTTTAAAAGGAATGCTTCATCACATAAGGAAACAAGAAAAAATAACAGTGATAGAAACACCTCATGCATTTGAGTCTTTCCAATGCAAATAACACTCTGATTCCACTTTCTTATTTGAGGTAACTTCCAGGAGATACAAAAGTGCAAGTCTTGAAAACGTTTCTTCACAAAAATGTAGAACTTGATCCACTACTGATAAAAAATATATTCAGAAGTACAAAAGTGTAAATTATAAAATCAAGTCTTTTATGCAAATTGAGGACCCTTCCTTCAAAGACATGAAAGGGTTTAAATAATAAAATAAAAACTAATTGTCAATAAAAATCGCTTTGAGCTGTTGAAATAGTAAACATGAAAATCTGGGATTTGATTTATGAAAATAACAGTGCGATAGCCTTTTAATTGATTCATTGTATCTACTTCTTCTCTTGTGCTTGCAGCTGAAAAATTGAGAGCATTTTCCAAATTTCCAGAGGGTGACTCAGTCTATAATGTAGTTGAGTTGTGTACGTAGCATTTGAAAGTTCAGGAACCATGAGATTGACAGTGTCGGCAAGGCATTTGGTGGCCATCTGCTGGTTGTGTGGCTTTACTAGAAAAAACCAAAATGCATCCCAAGTCAAGTTTTTCACTCTGCCAATTTGTTCTTCTCTGTTGGCCAGATCCTGTCTCCATTGATCTTCTAGCGCTTTTTCTTTCGGGAGCTTTCCTGGAGAGAAATCGGAGATGAAGTTAGCTAGATATAAGTTATCATTTACCAACTCAATCACACTGTTTATTGTAGCCCTGGCTCTGGAAGTAGCTCTTTCGGCCTTTGTTAACTGTGATTCCTACTCTAAAAACAAGATTTCTTTGTGTGATCCTTGGATTTTCAGTAGATTAGCAGTCATGCCTTCTTCTTAACTTTTCCAAGAGAGAAATTTTGTGAGCTTATCATCTGCATTTTCAAATTCTATCTTGGTGTCAACGGCCTGTTCAATGAGTGATGCAGTGATAGTGCACAATGGGTCAACCAATGATATTTTATGGCAAAGGATATTGAGTTGCCGAGATAGGCTTTGGTCACTTCCAGGGCTTCTTTCTTGAATTCACCAACCTTCGGATAACCCCTGAATTTCTCTACTTGTAATTGTAGCTATGAAATTTTTTCTTCTTTAGCCTTATTTTCCTACTGAATTGCCGGTTGAAGCTTGCTGAGTTCTTGAAACAACTTTTGTTGTTTCTGGAGAGCTTGCTAATCAATCTTTTGTTTCTCCAGACTTAGTTGTTCTTTTTGTAGTTTTTAACCCCGTACAGAAATTACCTACATATGAATTCTAAATCATAGGAAAACTAAAAATGCAAGAGCATAACACATAAAACACATATACACATAGATTTCCCACTGGATCCCAAAACCGGGACTACCAGCTTGATTTTTCATTTTTTTCCTTTCAATGTTACAATACATATTTATACATGCTGAAGCATCCAATACCATGGACCCAAAAACCATCGCGTCCAAAACCATGGACCGAAAACCATCGCGTCCAAAAAACATGTGCGAAAATCATGCACAAAACCATAGGTGGGTCCGCCCAACCTAACATAGGGTCCAAAACCAAAATTTTCCGGGGCACTGCCCCAGACCCCATAAAGTGGGGTTACGGGTACCCCTCAAACCCCCTGTTAACTATGTGGAAAGAATATAACACAACCCAACAATTGTATGCTACACATATAATGTTGAGACCTCTTAAGTTTGTATGAATCCCGGGTTGATAATTAAAGTCAATAGCCTTGGGAGTTGCAACATTCTTGTTGCAATACTAAGGCTCATCACCATCCAAATATTAAACAAAGAGTCTCAACACTACATCAAGATGTTCTACATTCATATTCTCAACAAATAGGCATAAAGTCTCTATACGTTTTTTGGCTAAAATATCATCCTCTCCAGTGAACCTTGGCGTATTCTTAAGGTAATATTGTGGCATACCATTCAAATGTTGAGGCAAGTTAAGTGGAGCATATCTATTGAGTAGGAAATGAAGGACATCCATGTTTTGTAATGGAGGTGGTAGAAGGTTTACTATAGGGCCTGGTTGAGATGTTGTATGGATTATGAAGGAATGGAGGTGAGAATAAGTGCTAGCAAAGCTGAGTGGGACTATTTATAAGGATATATTTGAATTCTTCAATTTTTGGACAGGTAGGGAATATGAGAGGAGGAAAATTGACAGAAGCTTCTTCATATTTAACTTTGGAGGAAAATGAGTCAAACAGTTGGAAGCATTCTTCTGAATATTCCAAATCTTTGAAGGAGGACTCAGCGTAGTTTATCTCAGCTTTTTGAGAGTTGGAAGTTGACACCTCAAGAAAAGATATTGCGAGATCTAGAATAACTAGGGTCCTCTCTTTCAAAATTCTTGTGGATATGATCTTCTCAGGGTCGAATACGGGATAAGTTTTATGTTGGGAAGTATTCGAGCTAGTATGAGGCCTCTTGAATGATCTAGGTAGATATTAGTGGCCACCCGCCAAGCCCACTTGGACCTCCACCATTGTTTCTTTCAGCTTTTTAATTTCCTTAATTGTAGCTCAGTTTACTATTTTTAGCAGTTTTTTGGGTCCTAAACTTCCGGAGCCATTTTGAGGCCCTAAACGATGTTTTTTGGGAAAATTGGGAGCAACATGGGTCCATGGATTGATGTTGCTCTCCCAAAGTTACAGTTCTCGGATAGATATTTCTAACGAGATATTGTGCACGTCAAACGAATATTTTATGCCAAAGTTACGACCCCGGGAAGTTGATGTACCAATTTACCCAAACAAGGCCCACAATTTGGTGTTTCATCTTCTAGGGTTAGGTTTTTGGATGTTTAGAGTTTTCCATTGTTTCTCAACAATAAATAGGCCTTCGAGCCTCATTTTAACACAGTTCAGAGGCATGTAGCTGCCACATCTCTTCTCAGAGATAAGCTACCATCGCCCTAGCTGGTAAATTTCCATTTCTATTTGTAAGCATATTTTAGTATATTACATTAATGAAATGAAGTATTATTTCCATTGCATCTCTGTGTTTATGGTTATCTCGGTAATTTGTTATGTTCCTGTTTAAATTTGGACCAGTGGTATCAGAGCAGTCTGCTTTTTCTCTGTTTTTCTTTGCATGACCCCAACGAGGTCAAGATATAAGGAGTTAGGGCTTGAACTGGTCAAACCTTTGCAAGAATAGCCTCTCAAATCCCAACAGCCTCCCATGGTGGATGAAAAGAAAGATGAGGGGGCAGGAGATCCTATCAAAATCTTGCTCGAAGTAGCCATCGAGTGACAAAGGAAGGTGATGATGGACAACTTTTCCTAGATCCTTTAACAGCTACCCAGGGGCAACGCATCAAATTCCAACATCTACTTTGGAAACACCACACCTTTTAAGGTACAACTTAGTTTTGAAATCCCCATTTCAAGGGTTAGATAGATGCAGATGTCGTCGATAAATGGTTAAATCTGCCAGAGGGTTATTTTTTTGTTCATGATTTTTCCAGTCGATAAAAGATTATTTTCTCTCTTCTCAAAGCAGCCCCCCATGTCAAGGACTAGTGGGAAACCTATTGCAAGCAGAAGGATGAAAGTACAGGCTCACTATTTTTAGCTGTACCCACTTGGACTTCATTCTGGGATGCCATCAAGGAGTACTACTACCTTGCCAGAAGCTATGAGGATCAATACATAAAATGGACCACGCTGCGGCAGGGAAGGGACCAAGACGTGTTGGATTTTACCAATATTTTCCATACCCTTCTCACAAAGTTGGGTATCAAGGATTCAGAGTAGCATTTGGTACTCAAATACCATGGTTGCCTGCACAAGTACATCCAAGAAGAAATAGAATTCCTGAACATCTCCTCGCTAGGCACGGCATACCAATATGCCGTCAAGGTCGAGCAAAAGTTTAAATAGAAGAAGAGAAACTTTGGATCTGTGAATCTGAAGTAAGGAAAAGGTGCCCTCAAACTGTAGAAGAAAGGATACAGCCAAGGCAGGGCAGCCCAAGACATCCTGCCAAAGGTACAAACAAAGAACAACGCCGCGAAGCCGAAAGAGGAAATGTGAAAGTGGTGTGAGTTCCATAAGAGCTCCACTCACAACACAAGTGAGTGTCAAGCCAAGCAGTCACTGGTGGCTAAGCTAAAGGTTTTAGAATCAGATGCATGTTCTGACTCTGAGTCAGAACCCAACAAGGGGAATGACAAAGGGAAGCAGATTATCGATGCAGAGCCCAACACCACCGTTGCCACCACGAAGATCCAGAAGGAGGAACCCGAAGATCGAGAGGAGGAGGAGTGTCTCTTCACTCCTAGATGTGGGTAAAGGGCTCCCCTCTACATTTCATTTGTGACAGTGGGAGCCAAAATAACCTCATTTCGGTAGAAGTCATGAAGTGGCTGAGCTTACTGACCACAACACATCCACAACCATATACCATCGGTGGCTTCACCAAGGACGAGATCTTCACATGAGCCAGCAGTGTCACCTTCCATACAACATCAAGCCCCTCATGGATGAGGTATTGTCTGACATTGCTCCCCTTGAAGTTTATGATGTATTATTAGGATAACCATACTTGTGGAAGCAACATGTTGTGTATGAATCAAGGCCCCATGCTGTTATTGTTACTTTGGGAAATAAGTTGTACAGGATACCAAAGGTAGCACCGCCTACCGCCATCTCTTTGATTACTGCAAAACAATGCAATAAGCTCATTTCCAAAATTAGGAAATTTGTTTTCCTGATGATACGCCCTCAAGTAAAGAAGAAGATGGTGGCCACAACCTCTAGACAGGGCCTCTCCGCACGACAACTATAGATGGACAAGGTCGTGAAAGAGTACAAGGACATCTTCACCTCCCTTACAGGGGTTCCTCTGCACTATCAGGTCAAGCACGCCATCAATCTGACCCCAGGTGTGTCACTGCCCAATGGGAAAATCTATCGGTGCTTTGTTCTGGAGAACGATGAAATCAAGAGGCAGATTCAAGAGCTGCTGCATAAAGGTCACATCCGTTTGAGTTCATTGCCCTATGGGAGCCCAATCATGTTGGTACAAAAAAAGGATGGGACTTGGAAACTCTGTATTGACTATCAGGCACTGAACAACATCACTATCCATAATAGGTACCTGATCCCATGGATTGATGACCTCCTGGACCAACTAAAGAGGGAAAAATATTTCAGCAAGATCGGTTTGAAATCAGGATATCATGAAGCACCAATCGAACCCTTCGATGTGTGGAAGACTGCCTTCAAAGCCAAGGAGGGCCTTTTCGAATGGTTGGTTATACCTTTCGGATTGATGAATGCTTCTGCAACCTTCATGAGGCTAATGGATGACATCTTGTGGCCATTCACCAACTCATTTGTAGTGTTATACTTGGATGACATCGTGATCTTCTGCCAGAGTTGGGAAGAGCACCTCCACCACATTCGATAGGTTCTCCAAACACTGTGGCAACATAAGTTATGTGCCAATTTGGAGAAATGCACTTTTGGCATGACCCAGGTTCAATATCTAGGATACATTATTGATGAACAGGGGGTGCATGTGGATCTAGCCAAGATCCAAGTCATTCAGGATTGGCCATCTCCAACCACTCTGACAGAGCTCCGCAACTTTCTAGGTCTTGCCAACTTCAATCGTAGGTTCGTGTTGGGTTTTCTCATATCACTTGGGCCTTGAGCCAAGTCACCAAGGGAGGAGTGAAATCAAAATTCTTTTGGTTTGAATCTCAATAGAAGGCATCCACAAAGTTGAAATATCTCCTCTGTTCGGCACCAGTGCTTGTATTACCAGACTTGCAACAACCATTTGAGGTCGAGACAGATGCCTCTGACTATGCTATTGGGGCAGTCCTTATTTAACACGGGCATCCAGTGGCATATCACAGTGAGACACTTTCAGACACAGTCTGGAAGTATCCCACTTATGACAAAGAGATGTATTCCATTCTGTAGGCCTGCTATTGGGTCCTATAATACAAGTGATTACCCCATTACTATTGTAGTTGTATCCCTTATTAATATTGTTGTGCCTCTATTGTCCCCATATTGTTATTATTGTGCCCAATAGAATCCCTCTATTGTTATTTTTGTGGCTTTATATTATTATTGTTAGGTCAGCTGGGTTATATTGTGACTCCTTAGACTCCTATATATAGAAAGGAGGTTTTTTCATTTGAATCATCCAAGAATTGTTCATTTATGTAATGTAAAGGAGGTTGCCCCCTTGAAGAGGCTGAATTCTAAGACGCTAATCTATCTTTTCTATCTTTTTCTTGAGCTAGTTTCATAACATTTGGTATCAGAGCTTTGGATTCTAGGGTTTCGCTGCTCCAAACATGTTATCGTGGAATTTTCACTATAGTATTTTTTATGCATCATTTCAAAAGCTAAAAAAAAAACCCATTTGATAAGCAATTGTGCTGAATCTTGGGTCTAAATTTCAAAACTTTTCTCACTATATTTGTGGAGATATGATCTGAGGAAGTTGGTCTTTTTGCAGACTCCTGAATTACATTCCAAACAGGTGACCTAGGGAAAATCGTCATAACTTTCTCTCTAAGCATCGCATTAAAATTCCGTAAGAAGGTGCAAAAAGAGGATGGACATTAGTTTCCTTTCCATATTTTTCAGAGCCAAAGGTCAAAACAGTGACTCGTGGCATGTCATACAAGTTCTCTCTACTGAACTAGTCTATAATCAGGTCACTGTGGGAGATTTCACATAACTCTTCCTTGGAGAATCCAATTTCGATCACAATGGTGGCATTGGAAAGAGGACACATAGGGCTACTGTAGATCACAATTTCAAAACTGGGTGATCCAAAAGTACAAAGATACAGCAGAGGCAATATCAAGCTCCTACAAAGTGAAAAAAGGCGTGTAGATTTTTTTAAATTTTTTCTTAAGCTTGGTTTGAAAATTTATTTTGAAGGAATTCAAAGGGCATAGTAGAGCATTATTATTAGTAACTGATGCCCCGAAGAAAGAAAATGCAAACACCTAGTAAGCAACCTGAAAGCTCTAGTATGACTCATGAATAAGAGGAAGAAATGCTACATGATATATCAAAATTTCAAGACAAAGTGCAACAAATGTCACTCTCACAAAAGCTAATAGAAGCTAAGATGAAGGGCGTGGAAGATAAGATGGATGATTTGAAGATAGATTTGAAGACAGATTTGAAAAGAGACATGGCAGATTTGAAGACAAATTTGACAAATTTTCTATAAGAAATACTTACTAATGGTCAAAAGGTAGTAAAGGAAACTCATGATGTGAACAAAAGAAATGTTAATCATGATTTCATCGACTCTAATGTGGGATCAAATACCCACTATATTCCAAAAATTGATATGAGGAAGTTCGATGGCAAGGATCCCGCAACATGGATATTACAGATGGAGCAATTGTTCGATCTCAATAATGTGCAAAACACACAAAAGGTACGTATTGCAACTTTATATTTGGAACCAAATCAGTTTGTATG